>QQNG01000295.1:0-127203 GCA_003666085.1 Pseudocercospora crystallina
GAGGGGGTGGTGGGAGGGGGTGCTGTTACTGGTTATGACGATGGCCATGGTTATGAGCACGATAATGAGGGGGATGACTTTCACGATGCCCAAGAACAGCAGCAAGATGGCTCGTCTGCTCCAGATGGCATGCAGCTCCATCCAGGTGACCATCATGCCATGGCGAATGCTATGTCTGCGGAAGGGGAAGATGGAGTTGCGGAGATAGACAGGCTGCTTCGTGAGACGTCTACAAAGCAGGCTCGAGACGATGTTACCTGAATAGCACTTAGCGAAGGAGTCGGCGGGATTTGGGAACCTGGTGGCTAAAGATACCCATTACGTACTTGGAAGACAGCACTTGAATACTAGATCAGCTTTTGGTATTATGGACAGAGCCGAGTGTTTTTACAGTCTCGCTCAAACGCTTCCAATATTGTACAGTCTCCAGAAGATGTTGCTCAGAGCATTCCTCTTCTCCATGCTCGATTCGCAAGCTCTTCGATCTCCTTCACCTCAACTGGGCCCTTGACTTTGTCGTCCGACAGTCCTTCCACGACTGCTTCAGCGACCAAGTCCGCCTTGAGCGGTTTGGCACCTCCTGCACCCATTAGCCAGGTGAGATTGCCTCCAGTCAGCGAATTCGCAATAAATCCGCCATATGTCACAACAGCCATGGGCACTGTGAATGTCCGGCTAGAGTCGAACAAGAAGCCTGGCCTGATGAACAGGTTTCTCATCCTCGGAAACTCGCTGGAGATTGTGCTCTCTGCCTCCCTCTTCGTGGTAATGTATCTGCCAGGCAAGATGGGTGCGCCAGCAGCTGCTGATATGTACCCAAAGCTCTTCACTCCCGCCTCATTCGCTTCTCTTGCTAGCACAATCGCGCTGTCCCGATTCATCAATTCGTAGGTTAATTGTCCATCTTTCTCTCCCGGCTGGATCTGCTGCCCAGATTGCCGTTGCATAGGATTTGTATTTGCGCCTTGCTTTGTAGCAGAGAAAGCTCTTCGTAGCCCAGCTATTGGCGACTCTTTCCCTGTAAGCACGCCTTTGTAGTCTGCTTCCAGCAGGATACCCATCGAATGCACCACCGCAGACGCGCCTTCGAGATCGAATTTGTACGTTTCGGGGTGGAGGATATTCGCGGATCGCCAAGTCACGGATTTGGACCATGGAGGGGGAGCGGTATGTGAGGAAACGGAAGGCCAGTTTGGTTCGCCTGATCGACTGCAGTAACCAGATGTTAGCTTTGAATTTTGGACTTGCGCCTGCAGGCTTGGGCATACTTACCTGATTGACACTACATCCCAGTCTCTTGCTACTGCGGCTTTGCATATTCTGCTTCCGAGGAATCCATTGCCGCCGCATACTACCAGCTTCTTCTTTGCTGCTGCTGTGGACATTGCTGAAGCTACGACTTTAAGGCCAATGCTTGATGAAGCTCCAGAGATCAGGTGGTAAGCCCGTCAGCGGATGCTTGTAATCGAAAAACGACTTCCTCGTGATACGCGTGTCGAAATTTCGAGAGACTGGGCTGCCACACACAGGTGATGTCGAAGTTGAAGCTCGATGTTGTCGACTTCGAAGAATTGGAGCTCCTGACATCACCACATCGATCGGCCTTCCCCGGATAGATCCGCAAACTCAATCGGAAGTCTTGCATCTGCATGTGAAGCAACTGTGGAAATCATTCCTCAATGGCTCGGGATGAGTGCTGCGAATGAAATTCTAAAATGCTTGTGCCCATTTCTGGCGCTGCCCATATCTATATTGCAGTCTATCTCATGCTGTACATTATAAAACAATCGCCATCCATGCACAATGCTGTGTGCTGATCAGTGACGAGCTCACTGATCGAATCATCTATACATATACTCGAGCCATGCATCGAAATCCCTCGAACTTCCTCAAGAATCAATCATGTGTTGTCTATCGTTCAAGCGTCCTCTCACAACTTCGAGCCCTTTGTGAGCAAATGCTTCAGCCCCATATCAAACTCTTTGCGCTTCTCTGGATCGAACTCGACGTCGCCCTTCTCCTCGCCAGGACGATAGCCATATGGACCGGTGCGCTTCTTGTCAAAATGCCAATCCCTAAATTGCAAGACGTCGACGGCAGCATCGATACCATTAGCAGCGGCAAAGGCCTCGAGAAAGTAGTGTCCGTCGCGGTAAATCTGACGGGCGAGCTTGTGTGGCTCGCGGTACCAGCCGATCGTGCAGTCGAATAGCAGTTCTTGGAGGTTGGTGCATTCGGCCAGGATAGTCATTGAGGCAAAATTATTGCCCTTATGGACTCCACGGCCCGCGCCCCAGCCGCGAATGGTGATGTCAGTCAGCAGCTTACGGTTGTGAGGACCAATGGATGCGATGAAGTGAAGTAGAGCTGTCGTGTCCTCGAGGATGATCTCTTGCTCGTAGAGAATGCTACCAGCTTCCTCACGAATCTGCTTGTTGACTGCGAGCAAGTTGGGGATCAAGGCGGTTTCCTTGTTCCACAGCTGACTGTCGTTCTCGTCGCGGCGGTTGATGCGTCCGTAATACCACCAGGCACGACGACGACGAGCCTTGCCGTAGTAGTGAGGGTTGCTCTGAATACTGATCGGCCCACGCGACACAGTACGGCGGTAGTTCTTCGTCTTCGAGACCAACGTGAGGCCATCTGGCTCGACCAAGGCCAACTCGTAGATTGCATTACGCAGCTCCGCTGGAAGATCCAGAAATCGGAATGGCTTGACCTTCTTTGGCTTTGGCGATTTCTTTGCTTTCTTCTTTGCTTTGCCCTTGGTCTTCTTGCGACCCTGCAGCAATGTTAGAAGATGAACAGCAGATATAGAGAGACAGAAGAGCGTACCTTCTTGCCGAACTCGTTGTCACTCTCGAGGCAGGCATCGTCGTCCGAGTCCTCGTCGGCCTCATCAGGTGCAGCAATGAGACCCTCAGCCTCAAGCTCGTCCAGATAGTCGTCCTCATCAGCGTAAGAGACTCGCTTGCGCTTGCGGTCACGGACACGTAGAGTCACAGTGGTGTCGGTGGAAGTTGCCATTGTAGTCTTGGTAGCTGTCGGGTTGGTATTGAGTGTGAGTTTGAGTGAATTGGCAGAAGGCAATGGGAATATGCGTCGTTGAAGAGAATGAAAGTCTCAATTGCAAGTCGAATGCATCGACAAGTCAATTGATATAGCATTTCATACTGAGACCTATGCTCTTGCCTCACGCGCTAGACCCATGGCTGCCTGCGCTGAGCCTCAGGCATGCAATTCTCATTGGACGCGAGCTCGCGCTAGATCCACGCGGTCACGAGGCAGCCTCAGACAGCATCGCCACTTCCTTTCAACATTCACATCGCGCAGAAACATGTCTGAGATGAGGGATTGATGTCGCGATGCCCATGTTGATGAGAGAGAAAGGTCTTGGTCGCGGTGCAGCAACCGACGAGCAAGGGGCCGCCGGCAGAAACATCAGCCGCTGGAGGTCCACTGCCGAAACCTCTTCCGCTCCCCGCTCTATCCGCGTACCAGTGATGGTATAAGCCGATGACATCGGCCGATGTCGTTGTTCGCGTACAGGCGCACCTCAACACTGTTAAGGGCCATTGATAGCTTGAACGTCTCCTGAGACGAATCTTGGAGCCCATTGGAATGAGGTGAGACGATAGTCTCATAGCTGCAGTTGGCACTATGGAATTCGTGAGACCATTCGCGTCAAGGCTCGCGGCCTCGCCGCGAGTGCAGGTCCGGATTGTCGAGACACCGCGAGCTGCGTGGAGAGTGAAGCAGCATGCCAGCCAGGCCAGGACTTTTCGGACCAGTACGATTGCAAGACGGGAAGCAACCAGCCAAGCACCAGCGAAGTTGAGGGGGCATTCGAAGCTCTACGCCTCTGCCGATGAGGCTGTGAAAGACATCAAATCGGGTTCCATCGTTCTCAGCGCAGGTTTCGGGTTGTGTGGCACAGCAGAGACCATCATCGCCGCCATTGCGCGGAGGAAGGACCTGAACAATCTGACTGCCGTATCGAACAATGCAGGAACGGCCATTGGTGGTGGTTTGTCTCCCCTTATTCAGTCTGGTCAAGTCAGCAAAGCAATCTGCAGCTTCCTCGGAAACAACAAGGCTCTGGAGAAGAAGTACTTGAATGGCGAGATCGCAATTGAACTTACACCTCAGGGCACACTCGCAGAGAAGCTTCGATGCGGTGGCGCTGGTATCCCGGCGTTCTTCACTCCGACCGGTGTGAACACTCATATTCAAAGCGGTCAGATTCCTGCTAGACTCAAGGATGGCGACGTGATTGAGAATGGAAAGGCTCGCGAGACCCGCATCTTTGACGGACGAGTATATAACATGGAGACCGCAATCAAAGGAGACGTCGCTGTGCTGAGAGCACACAAAGTCGACAAGGCTGGCAACGTCAAATTCCGATACACCACGAAGTCGTTCGCTCCTCTTATGGCTAAGGCCGCCGCTGTTTCAATCGTCGAGGCAGAACACATCGTTGAAGTTGGCGAGCTGAAGCCTGACGAGATCGATCTTCCTGGTGTCTTCGTCGACCGAATCGTACAGGCCACTGAAGACAAGATCATCGAGATCAAGAAGATCCGCCAGGATACCGACATTGAAGCCGAGGGCGCCAAGTCCGATGCTCTTGCCCGACGAAACCGTATCGCCAAGCGCGCCGCAAAGGAGCTCAAGCCCGGTTTCTACGTCAACCTCGGTGTTGGTATGCCAACACTCGCCCCTTCCTTCTTGCCGCCAAACAGTAACGTCTGGATTCAATCTGAAAACGGTATCCTTGGAATGGGCCCATACCCAACCGAAGAGGAACTCGATGCTGATATCATCAACGCCGGCAAGGAAACTGTCACGCTCGTCCCAGGTGCCAGCTGTTTCGACAGCAGCGAGTCTTTTGGTATGATCCGCGGTGGCCACATCGATGTCAGCATGCTTGGTGCTCTTCAAGTCGGCGCGAACGGTGATTTGGCCAACTACATGATTCCTGGGAAGGTGTTCAAGGGAATGGGCGGTGCTATGGATCTTGTTTCCAACCCTGATGCTACGAAGATTGTTGTGCTTACCGACCATGTTGACAAGTATGGTACGCCGAAGATTGTTGAGCATTGTACTCTGCCATTGACTGGTGCGAGATGTGTTAGCACCATCATCACTGACTTGGTAAGTTCGCAACAACCCACCAGCATCTCGACCTGACTGACTTCTTTAGGCTGTGTTCGATGTCGACAGAGTTAAGGGAGGGTTGACACTCATCGAGCTGGCGCCAGGTGTCGGCATTGACGAAGTGAAGCAGAAAACCGATGCCAAGTTCGCCATTAAGGAGCCTCTGGGTCAAATGGAGTAGAACCTGCGCACTGTTCATTGTATCTGGCGTTCATGTCAAGCCACATCTAGAGAATTCAAGTACTGGTCTTGAAAATTTGCCGAAATCTATCCCATCAGACTTGCAATTTACAACTTCGCCTTCGGCGCCTTCTCAAACCCAGGCGCAAACGTCGTCCCCTGCCCTTGCCCCAAAGCATGCACAATACTATCAACCTGCTCCAACAACCACAAACTCCCCTCATTGCTCGCCAACCACTTTCCACCCGGAATCTCCTCCTCCGATTCCGCCGTCCCCGTCTCATAAGCTTTCCTCAATCCAAACACATGACTGACAACCTGCGGCCCTACACCGCTCTGCGCTCGAAGACACGCCACGGCAATAATGCTCGTCAGCACTCGCCCAACATTCGGTCGGTTTGCATCTTGCGGACCGGCAGGATCAGAGAAAAGAGCGCCATATTCGCCTTCTATAATGAACACAGGAAGATCCGGATGACTCTGCGCCAACTTCTTGCTCAACTTCTCGCTGAAAGGATGATAGATACTTTCCCACAATCCATTCGCCCTCTCCACCACATCCCCGATATTCTCTTTTGTGAGATGGCGACGGGGTGCGCGTTGGGAGAGTTGGTTTTGAATTTCGGTGGGGAGGGATGAGTGGAATGCTCCTAGGACGTTGATTGTTCGGGGGACGCCGTTGAAGCCGATGCATTTGAGGCCGACTTCGCGCATTAGTTCGGCGGTGTAGAGGGGGAGGTTGGATGGGGTTTTGTTGGGGGATTTTTGGGTGTTGGCGAGGTTGTAGAGGGCGAGCATTGATTCGGGGGAGTTCATTGTCATTGTTGCTGCGGTCTGGAGGGATGTTAGATGGAGGTTGTGGAAGAGGTGGGGGATTTGGGCGTACGGATGCACAGAGCCATGCTGGTAGGCCGATTTTCTTAGATGATGCATCTGAGGCTATTCGTTCGTAGACTGAGGAGATGTTCTTGGGTGCTGGGATGGTGTTTGGTTTGGCGTGGGCGGCGTTGATGAATTGCTTCAGTGGCTCGGATAGTTTTGACATTTTGACGGGTGGCTCCAAATGGTCTCTTCGAATTGTGGATGCTATGTGACTTCTGAGAGATCTTGAAAGTAGCGAAGGATATTGTGCGAACACGACTACTGCATGGTATACGATACGGCTAAACTTGTAAGCGATGTGGTGATGGTGAGCCTCGGATCCGATGGCGGAGCACGCATTGACCTTGCCTTGTCTTCCCGCTCGTCACGGCAACAGCACCCTGCCACATTCTCCCTTCACCATTCGAAGCGACATCAACAACACCATTAGCATCATCTCTGGGCGCTTGGTGATGCTTTGTACCGCGCCGAGGACAGTCGATACCGTCTACTTTTCAAGCAATGGCCATGCGTGGCGATACGCGTCTTCTTAGACGCGTGCTCCCCGTCTTTTCGATATCCGCGACCAATGATCTCCCAGCCGCCGGGGTCTGTTGCAGACAAACTAGAGAGGGAAAAGTGATGAGTATGCGCGAAGATCATCTGCATCTCTGGCCATTTTGAGGTGACCACCCTTGACGCTTTATGATGGTGAAAAGAATGTGGCAATTTTCCATACTTCCCGTGTCTCATATATGTCTACATTTCTTTCTGCCATCTGCAGCAAGATACCAACATTGATATACTTTTAGGATCAGCAGCCATACAGATTACGTCGATGCGATAATGGCAGTCGAGCAGCATGCGACTGGCTTCTTGGATTTGCCGGCGGAACTGCGAATTCTCATTTACGAGATGGCTTTGGAGAAATCAGAAGTCACAGTCAGATGCCTGGAGAACTACCAATATACCACAGCAAGCCCGTTCAGTCTTTTGCGAGTGAGCCGGCTCATCCGAAGCGAGACACTGCCCATGATGCCAGAGATATCCGCGCTGCGGTTCCGATTCCAGAACGCAAACGAAGGCTCAGTCAAGCGGTGGTGTCAGAAAATGGGACCAGAGCGGATACGAATGATGAGGACAATCTCGATAGATAATCAGGAGCTGTGCTTGAGGGGCTGGGAACATAGGTTCGTATCTTGTCGTATTGAAATGGCGGCCGCTCAATACTTTGAGATGCTTACGGCCGTTCAGCAGCATCACGGACCCCGAGGGCGCCCTCTCCAACTCCATTGTCGACCTCGTCAATCGAATGAGCTCCAGGAAGGACGGTGTCATGAGACCGAAACGTATCCGACGGCGGGTGCACCAGGTTCGAGCAAGACCGTGATGGGACTTCGGGGTACTTCGGCCCTGTCGCTGCACAAGAACGCCGAGGGGCAATGAAGGAACAATGCTCAAATCTAGCACGAGCAGAATCTGCGATCCTGTGTAGCCGAATGCCATTGAGCTGTCCCATAGTAATACAGTCAGGCCTCTTCTGTTGACGGAGGCCTCGGTATTCCCGGTTCGAGCGAAGCCATACTGGATGAAGGAAAGGCACATTGTACTCAACGGAGGAGCTTTGACGATCCGACAGTGGCTCCATTTCGCCTTACTTCATCATGACATGGTGTCTTGTCGCGAGCGGCCCAAAAATTGTTTTGCAGTACATAGCATCAGCGTGGGCCCAACAATGTCTGAGAGAGGCAGTTGGTGTCTTGTGAATGAAAGATACTTTTATATCGGGTCACTTGCTGCCGCCACCGCCGGCTCCGAGAGTGGCCCATGCTTGTGGCTGCTCCGCAAAATGGAGTGGATGCGGGGTCAGCAAGGGAGAAGTGAAGCTTGCCCTCGGTCGTAGCTCGCTTCTCTCCATTGGCACGTCTCCCGCCGGACGTTTATTCGTTTACCGTCACCGATGGAGCAGCGGAAACGACATGGAGGCTGGATGGCTACCACTAGACACGAGCCCGCCTATCTCACGGTCCACCGCCAGGAATGCTGCATAATGTAAGAGCCTTCCTTACTCCATCATCTCCTTCAGGTTGGTTATCTCCTCATACTCCTCCCCCCTTCACTAACCTGGTCATCGCCTCATTTCACCTCACGAAGCTTTCCGACCACCTCCTTGCGCTTTCTAGACCTCCTAGATCTTCTCCTCGGGTGCGCGCCGACTGCGAGGTATACAGCTAGAAGAAGAGCGACTCCGACTACAAAGCTATCACTCCATCCATCCCTCCTCCAGCGGCAGCTTCTCTCCGGACACTTCAACGACTACCCAGCATGCCTTTCTCGCCGCCATCATGGGTGCCTCCTCTCCCAAGCATCCCCGACTCCATATCCATTGAGACATTCATGTTCAATGAGACCTATGGCCGATTTCCTCTCGGTTACTCGAAGCCACCATTCAGCTGTGCTTTGACCGGCAGGCAATTTTCTGCGCTAGACATGAAAGAGCGAGTGGACTACCTTGCCCGCGCGCTGTGCAAAGAGTTTGGATTCAAGCCCAATGAGGGCTCCGAATGGGACAAAGTGGTGGCTGTCTTCAGCTTGAATAACATAGATTACCTTACTTTGGCTTGGGCGGTGCACAGGATAGGCGGTATTTTGACATGCGTAAATGCGGCATACAATGCTTCCGAGTTGGAATACCAGATGAACGACTCTGGCGCCAAGGCAATCTTCACTTGCCTTCCATTGCTTCAGACCTGCAAAGATGGAGTCAAGAAGTCGAATCTGCCCGATGACAGAATCTACGTTCTTCCTCTGCCCCACCAAGTTACTCCAGGAATGTCAAACAACGGACACAAGACCATTGAGGATCTGGTGAGCCTTGGCAAGACTCTCGATCGAATTCGGCCTTCGGACGACTTCTGGTCAAAGGGCGATGGGAAGAAGCGATGTGCCTTCTTATGCTACTCCAGTGGAACCTCTGGCTTGCCCAAAGGCGTCATGATCTCGCATTACAATGTCATCGCAAACACACTGCAGATCAACACGCACGAAAGCGCAGATCGCAAGAAGATCATGAAGGACACCGGAGACGACTACTACACCGAGAACTGCCTAGGTCTGCTACCCATGTCGCATATTTACGGCTTGATTGTCATCTCTCATGTTGGACCCTATCGAGGCGACGGCACGGTCGTGCTACCAAAGTACGACTTCAAGTGGCTTCTGCAATCGATCCAGGATTACAAGATTCGCATGCTTTACCTGGTACCACCCATGATCATTCACCTGACGAAGGCTCAAGACATCGTGAAGCAGTACGATCTGTCCAGTGTTCGTGCTTGCTTTACAGGCGCTGCTCCACTTGGCAAGGAAACCGCAGACGACCTCAATAAGATCTTCCCTTCATGGGCAATTCGACAGGGCTACGGCCTCACTGAGACTTCCACTGTGGTATGTTCTACGATGCCTCATGACATTTGGTTCGGAAGCTCTGGGTCTCTACTACCAGGCATAACCGCGCGTATCGTCACACCCGAAGGCAATGAGATCACAGGCTACAAGCAGCCAGGAGAGCTGTGGGTTAAGTCTCCCGCTGTCGTCTTGGGTTACCTGAATAAGCCGCAAGCGAATCTGGAGACTTTCGTTGATGAGGCGGATGGGAGATACATGCGAACAGGTGACGAGGCGATGATCGACAAGTCTCCAAATGGACACGAGCACGTCTTCATTACAGACCGCATTAAGGAGCTCATCAAGTGCAAAGGACACCAAGTACCACCTGCAGAGCTGGAGGCTGCCATTTTGACGCACCCCGCTGTGAACGATTGTGTTGTCATTGGGATACCCGCGGACCGCGAGGGTGAGGTCCCCAAGGCATTCGTCGTCAAATCACAGGGCTTGAAAGAAGACGATGAGACACTCAAGAAGTCCATCATCAAATTCATCCAGGACAATAAGAGCGACTTCAAACGGTTACGAGGCGGTGTGGAGTTCATCGAGGCTGTTCCAAAGTCACCTTCTGGCAAGATCCTCAGACGGCTGATCAGGGACAAGGAGAGGGAGAAGATGAGGAAGCAAGGGTCCAAGTTGTAGAGCGATACATTTGTAAGAGACCTGATTCTTTTGCGCTTGTTGACAGCCTGATTGTAGATACGCGTCTGCTCTATATTCCAGTTGCGCCCGCGCTGAGATAATGTATAGCGTTCTGTACAGCTATATTTACCAATTCCAAGCGTCGCCATGTCATTTCCTTCACCGTCCAGTGCGGACGACCGGAAGATCATTCGAAATTCTTCTTCCTTTCATGGCATCTGAGACATTTGCGGAAGAGTACAGGATACGTGCAGGTATCACTGTTGCCAGCGAAGCTAATCCAAGACACATACTCAGACCGATATCAGCCGGCTATGCAGACGTTTCTGCAAGTCTCGAGCACGAAGCGCCTGCGAAAGTATCTCAACAATATCAGCTCACCTTTTTTCACAGAACCCAACATCATTCACAGCTCAGACTCCATCCGATTCGACGAGCACTTCACACCGTCCGCTCTCCAGATGACTCTCTCGTGCTTCTCAGGCAGTGGCGGGGACAACAACGGAACGACTTGTATAAAGAAGATGGTGACATCCTTCAGAAGACGATTCTCAGGCGCAGACATGGCAGAAAGACGCAGTTCGGCATCGTATGGCTCAGGCTCTTCTGGGGACCTCAGCTGGGAAGAACTACCTTACCACCCGCTTCGCTCAAAATTGACTGAGAAGGAAGCCATTCCTCCTCTGCGACGTGCAACTCCGACACCATGGGACTCAGCAGTGTTCCTCCATCCAGGAGTGCCATCTAGATTCTCTAAGGACAACTCAGTGAGCGTTTTCAGCTCGCCTCCGAACAGAGAGGCTCTCAAGTCTTATCCAAAATGTCCACCACCACGGCCAGGAACACCATTTCCAGCGAGGACGACGCTGTATCCGATGCCGAAGCTCTCCAGCCCAGAGTCCGGAGAGACGATCACGGTCTGGCTGGATAGGACCTCTAAGGACACCAATGAGATGCGATCCCCGCCTCAAATCCAACGTGCATATCAGCAACTCGTTGGGACACATCCTGCTATGATCAACAGTCCAACATCGTGTCCAAGATACTCTGATCCTCCGATGCACCAGAATGTGTCGAAGCATGACGTTTCTGTTGTCAAGAGAGACTCTGGAACAGTCTTGCAGCCGCAAAGATGTTCAATTCTCAGCGACAATCAGGATGCTGATACTGTGAAGAGGAACTCTCGAGAGCTAGTCGAGACCCAAGAGCAGCTCGACAAAGCCACTAAGGAGCTTGAAGAAATCAAGCGACAAGCTACCAACTTCAAGAAAGGTATGGACGAAGCTATGCACTTCTACAACGCAATCGCATCCGAGCTCAACGATCTCAAAGCCGAACATTCGCAATGCTCTACATCCGAGCCAGCTGGCATCCTGTCGAGAGCCCAATGGAAGATTCAGAACGACCTTCGATGCAAGATCCGCAAACTGGAACACAAACTCAGCATCACGTACACGGAATCCCGGGAGATGGAGAAGAAGTGGAGACAGTCCCTCTCACTCCTCAACACCTGCGCTCGCGAGCGGGAACAGCTCAGTCAAGATCTCACCGAAAGAAACGAGCAGCTCAAGATCGCAGCGGAAGAAATCATCCGCCTCAACACCACCATCGACGACATGGATAGAACTCACCACGCGGAGCGCCACCGCCTCAACACCCGCATCGCCCACCTCGAAACCTCACAACGCGACCTCACCACCGACCTCCTCACCGAACGCGAATCCCTCTTCGCCCAAACCCACGCCACACAGCTCTCCTCCACCGCCGTCGCGGCCGCTCATGAGAAGGCGCGGAACGCCGAGCGCATGGCGAGGAAGTTGGAGAAGGAGAGGGATGTGTTTAAGAGGAAATTGGGGGATGTGATGCCGCTATTTGCGGAGCCTAGTGCGTTGCAGGAGAAGTTGAGGGAGTGCAGGAAGGAGTTGAGGGAGAAGGATGGGGAGATGGAGGTTGTGAAGGGGGCGAATCGGGCGTTGGGGTGTGAGGTTGCGGCGTTGAGGAGGAGGGTTGGTGGTTGAGCAGCGAGGTGTATTGATGGGTTTGCGAGATGCTGGATGGAGCTTCGTTGATAAGGGTGGTGTTCGTTCCTTCCACTTTCATGTTCGTATGATTAGACTTTGCCAAGACTCACATGTCAGTCGTGCCTTCCTCTTGTGCGAGCGCGAGCTGCTGTCTGTGCGCAGATCGAAGCTTAGGCTTTCATCTCCTGTTCGCGTGTCTCTTTCGTCCTCCTCACACCTCAACCCGACAAACACAACCGCGAAGATGAACAACTGGCACCTGGCTGCTGGCCTCTCCAAGTGAGTACAGCACCGTCTGAATCACCTTCACTGCTCCACCCACTAACACGCAACAGCTACTTTGACAGCGGTCTGCATTCGGACATCGCCATCAAGCTCGATGGCGGACATGTCATCAAGGCACACAAGATTGTCTTGTGCCAAGGATCTGAGTACTTCCGGAAGTTGCTAGAGGGTGGTTTTCGGGTAAGGCCTTTATCCTCGACGCACGTGGCATGGTCACTGAGAATTCACAGGAAGGCAACGCAAGCGAGATCGAGCTACGTGAAGATGATCCAAATGCTGTCAATGGGCTTGTCGCGTACCTGTACGGCCTTCACTACGATGGCGCTGGAGAGACGACGGGCTTGCCTCCCTTGATCACCGTCCCCGCGAAGAGCACGGCCTATGCCCGATACCTGGTCGATCTTTACGCTTTGACTGGCAAGTACGGCATGGACGATTTGAAGAGCTCAACTGAGGCTCAATTCGCGCTCGCGATCCAAGCGGCTGCCCCGACTGGGGACTATGTTGACGAGTTTGACGACGTGGCACGATACGTGTATGACTACCACGAAGACACCGCCAGCGATCTACGTCCCCTGGTCATTCGACACCTCGCCAAGGCTATTCCGGGCATCAAGGCACATCCATCTTTGCGAACGCTGATGGCTGACGTGCCTGATCTTGGCTTCGACCTCTTGCAAGTTGTAGCGGACACGCGACCCCAGGCCATGCAGTACCCTCCGTCGTTAGGCTTGACAGTTCCGCGAGACGAGTCCACAGGGATGCAGACGTACAAGCCGAGAAAGAAGACGCATGTCAAGTTCGATGAAGGTTCAACAGAGGCCTTGTACGGTCCCGTTCCCGTTCCTCGAACGGGTAGTAAGCGTAGCAGGCAGTCGTAGACCAGCTCAGAACGCAGATGGAGCACGAGACGCATGAGCGCAAAATCGGAGATGGACGCTCACAAGTGCTGCGATTAGCATTGGCCGCATGAATCAAATTCTTTGCTTTCGCGATAGCGAATGGCTTTAAGCCAAGTGCTCTTTATTGAACGCTCTCCCAATGACAATCTTTCTGACTTCTGTTGTCCCGGCGCCAATCTCATACAGCTTTGCATCGCGCATGATACGACCGGCAGCCATTTCGTTCATGTAGCCCATGCCGCCAAGGCACTGAATCGCATCCATGCCACATTCCGTCGCTCTCTCAGCAGCATACAGAATGGCACCAGCACAGTCTTGCGTTCTGATCTCTGGACTCTCATGACCCTCATCGATAGCACGAGCGACTGAGTAAGTGAATGCTGAGCTGGCTCGATATTTGGTGTACATGTCCGCGAGCTTGCCTTGGATGAATTGGTTTTGTGCGAGTGGGATACCGAATTGCTTTCGCTCATGCACATACGGTAAAGTAACGTCGAGGGCAGCCTTCATGAGGCCGAGTGGTCCAGCTGACAGCACCAGTCTTTCAAGATCAAGACCCTCCATGAGCACTTTTGCGCCGCGGTTCAATGGGCCCAGGATGGCAGACTCGGGAACGAAGACATTGTCGAAAAGTAGCTCTCCGGTATTGGAACCTCTCATCCCCAGCTTGTCCAGCTTACGAGCGACGCTGAAGCCAGGCGTAGTCGTGTCAACTAGAAAGGCGGTGATTCCCTTGCTGCCAGCTTCTGGTTCGGTCTTCGCATACACGATTATGACATGCGCGTCTGGTCCGTTGGTGATCCACATCTTCGATCCATTGAGCGAGTATCCGCCATCGACCTTCTTCGCTGTCATTTTCATACTGACGACATCACTGCCAGCAGTATGCTCTGACATTGCCAAAGCACCAATTTTCTCTCCGGAGAGCAGGCCGGGTAGCCATTGCGACTTCTGCTCGTCATTGCCGTGGAGCTGGAACTGGTTGACACAGAGCTGCGAATGGGCCGCATATGACAGCCCAATGCTTCCAGATGCCCTGCTCAGCTCTTCGAGTACTACACAGTGTGCTTGATAGCCCATGGCCAAACCGCCGTAGTCCTCATCTGCGGTAATACCAAGGAAGCCAGCTTCTCCGAGCTTCTTCCACATCTCGTTTGGAAACTCATTGTTGTGGTCTGTCGCCTGCGCAACATCTTGCGGAATCTCTCTTCGCACGAATTCGATCGTCCGCTCTCGCAGCTCTTCGAGTTCACCCTGCGTCGGCGGTTGGAAGCCCTTCGGATGCTTCTGCGTGGATGCGTGTCGTTGCCATGATGCTGACACTAGCGGCTTCGTGGCCCTCGGTATTTGAAGGCGCGTGCACTGCAGCAAAGCTGCTCTACAAGGTGATATGGGAGGCATCTTTGAGCAAGAGGGGAAGAGGAGGAAACAATGTCGTCGCTTCCCCAGGTTACCTCCACATATCCGCCGGCTATCAATGGCTTTAGAGCCGTTGCAGTGTGGAGACAGACTCTCGGCTTAAGAGCACTCCCTTGGCTCTCCTCCTGCTCACCAACTCGACCAGAGCATTCCTGTGTCGGTCATAAGATCACGCTGCGCCATGTAGCGCTGGTGGAAAATCACCATGGCTTCAACAATCCCCTCTCGCACCTTCGCTCACGCCCTTCGCCAAGTGCCGCGCCGAAAAGCTCTCCCGCCCGTTCAATGCCTCCCTCAGCGACGGAGGGCTGCAACGTATACGAGTCCACATCAAGCTGCGCAACTCTCCATCATACAGACAGCCGTAGACACGAATAGCAATGGCTTCAAAGAGAATGCCTCTGCAATGGCAGATTACATGGCCACTCTTACTTCACTGCACGAGAGGGCAGCGAAGGGAGGGTCAGACAAGGCCAGGCAAAAACACACAGAACGGGGGAAGCTGTTGGTGCGAGATCGCATCACGGCGCTGATTGACCCAGGGACAAGCTTTCTTGAGCTCAGCGCACTCGCTGGCCATGAGATGTATCCAGGTGAAGATGTGCCTGGTGGAGGCATCGTGACAGGGATAGGCACGGTTGAAGGCGTGATGTGCATGATTCTCGCAAACGACAGCACGGTGAAGGGTGGATCTTACTACCCGATTACGATCAAAAAGCATATACGGGCTCAGGAGATCGCGCAGCAAAATCGTCTTCCGTGCATATACTTGGTGGATTCTGGTGGAGCTAATCTCCCCCATCAAGCTGACGTCTTTCCGGATAGGGATCACTTTGGGCGGCTGTTCTTCAACCAGGCGAACATGAGTTCCCAAGGTATACCGCAGATCGCTGTTGTAATGGGTTCTTGCACGGCAGGCGGTGCTTACGTGCCCGCTATGAGCGACGAGAGTATTATTGTTAAAGAACAAGGGACCATCTTCTTAGCTGGGCCTCCACTAGTAAAGGCGGCAACCGGAGAGGAAGTGAGTGCCGAAGATCTCGGCGGCGGCAAGCTTCACTCGGAAGTCTCTGGAGTCACGGATTACCTCGCCGAAGACGACGCTCACGCGCTGGTTCTGGCCCGAAGGAGTATCGCCAATCTTAACTACCCAAAGACAGGGAACCCTTCGCGGAAGGAGGAGTGGACCGAACCTTTATATGCCGCTGAGGAGCTGGGCGGCATAGTGGGCACCAACCTCAAGCAAAGCATCAACATGCACGAAGTAATTGCGCGCGTAGTCGATGGCAGCGAGTTCTCTGAGTTCAAGCCTGGATACGGGACCACGCTGCTGACGGGATTTGCCACTATCTATGGTCACTCAGTCGGCATTATCGCGAACAATGGCATCCTTTTCAGCGAAAGCAGTCTCAAAGGGGCGCACTTTATCCAACTTTGCTCTCAGCGCAACATCCCGCTCATCTTCCTTCAGAACATCTCGGGCTTCATGGTTGGACAGGACGCCGAGAAGGGCGGCATCGCGAAAAACGGTGCCAAACTTGTGACTGCTGTCGCGACAGCGAGTGTTCCAAAATTCACAGTCCTTGTCGGATCTTCTGCTGGAGCTGGAAACTATGGCATGTGTGGTCGGGCATACAGTCCTCGTTTCTTATGGAGCTGGCCATCTGCTAAGACGAGTGTCATGGGTGCCGAACAGCTATCAGCCGTGATGGCAGCTGTTGGTCGGAAAGTGGATCCCGAACTCAAGGCCAGGATAGAGAGGGAGAGCGAAGTCACTTTTGGTACCGCGAGGCTTTGGGATGATGGAGTCATTCCGCCTGAGAATACCAGAGCCGTGCTCGGTATGGGACTTCAAGCGGCACTGACTGGTAATGTGGAGCCTAAGTCGACCGCAAGATTCGGTGTGTTCAGGATGTGAGAGGAGAGAAGAAGTAAAAGTCGCTGAAGCTTTATCGATACCCTGCACGAAACCACACCGCCTATGCCATTGAGGAGCATCTGACTTCTGCATTCAGACGGTCCCTTTCATTTCCTGCTTACGAAACTTTCTTTTTGGCTATAGAAGTTCGAGATGCAGTATAGTGGACCCTTGCTTTCGCACCATTCGGGCCTTCGCATGGCTGGCGTAAAGTTTCGGACACGGCAAGTGAAACAGCCTGCAGTGCGCATGCGGCTCAACGCGCCCAGGGCAATCGTTTGTCGGTTCACCGCGAAAAAGGCAAACGAGAGCAGAGAAGATGAAAAAGATGTCTCGCCCACTCTGCGGCTCGTGCAATGCTGCAGGCTGCAGCAAACATGGAGGTGCACCTCTCAAAGTCGCAATATGCGGAGCTGGCCTCCCGCCACTACCAACAGGATGAAGTCGACATGAAGAACGCCTTGAAGAGAGCCAAGTCGCGACTCACCGTCTTCCTTGACCGCCGAATCGTCAGTCCCGTGAGCGACGCCCGTCGCGGTCACAAATCGTTTCACTCTACTGCTGGAGGGAAGCTCTCATCACTCAAGGCTGACAACCAACCTCCGTTACCACCACTGCCACGGAAGTCGCGTTCCATATCGAGTCGTGCATCCAGCAGACCGGAATCGCAATGGACGACGGAATCTAAGCACGACAGTCTCTTTGCGGACGCAGCCATATCGAAGCTATGCACTCCAGCAGCAACTCCAGCCAGGACTCCGGCAATCACTCCAGCAATCACTCCAGCGGTCAGCAGGGCCAACAGCCCAATTCGCGACAAGGAGAACATTCCGCCGGTCCCCGTCCGGAGCAAGGAGCGGTGCCCACTTCCACCTATTCCTTGCGAGTGCGATGATGATCGTCCGCCACCAACGCCAGCAAAAGATACAGAACGGTCCCCACGGTCCTCAGTCATTACAGAGATCAAAGTGCCAGTCACTCCTCTACCAAGCGTCCCTGCTCTACCATCGCCACCTCTTACCCCGGTGTCCAAGGCTCCTCCCATTCCATCATCGCCTCCCTCACCATCATCTTACAAAGGCTCGAAGGCATTGCGCGAGGCCCGGTATCGTTCCGACTACCTTACCGGATCCACGCCCAAGGAGAAATCCGACAAATCAGTACCCACAGACTGGCAAGTCGAATGCGTGCGCTTGAAGAGACAACTCGTCGAATTCAAGTCTCGTCTCCGCCGCGTGCAGGAGAAGCAAACCGCTTCTGAAGATCGCGCTCGTCTGGCCGAGGAGAGTCTCGAACGAAGCAAATCTGATTACAGCGTCGTCCGCTCAGGCCATGATCGACTTCAGACTCAACTCAAGGAGCTTCAGGTCCGAGAAGTCGGCAAGTCGACCCGGCTCGTCGAGAAGTTGAGGGCCATGGCTGAGACGTTGGCTATGAAGGACGAGATGATCGAATCTCGTGATCTGAGGATCAAGTGGCTGGAGCAAGAGAAAGCCGAGTTGGAAAGGGAGAAAAAGTTTCTGGAGAATTGGAAGGAGAGGGCTTTTATGGATGTGGAGAAGGCGAAGAGGCACTGGGCTGGTGAGACTGATGGGGAGGATCCGGCTTGGTGGCTTTGATCGTTCGTGATGTGGATTGGATTGGATTGGACTGGACTGGACTGTCGTCACTCAGTGCGTGTTTCATTTGTCAAGTTGAAGTCAAGAAAAGAAGAAGAGAGAAGTCGAACGTATACCCAAGGGACGGATGGAACAAGTGTAAATTAGATACTAGTAGAAAGATCAGATGTGTTGTATACTATGAGCACAGATGAATCAATATATCATCATACAGTCGTAGTACCACATGCCATACTTCTGGGTGCTCACGCAGCCGCCAACGCCTTTGACGCTTTGTCATCCGCCGTTGTTGTTGGATGTGGGCCTAGGATTCGGTTATTTCATGCAGGTCCAGGGTACACCACCTACCGAAACGGGAACAATGGCCCCGTAGTTGCAGCTTCGGCTAACCGATATCAAAGGAAAAGTAGGCAGCCACGCCATTGCGAAGACGCAGTGCTGGACGCCTTTGATTCTGTAAGCCATATGGATTGGTAATTCGTGTAACCTGTGGAACGGAAGAAGATAGGGAATATATGTTCCGTTTGCCTTGCCAGCGAGAATAGAAACATCCCATTAAAACGAACAGCATTCTCCTGACATCGAACCAAGCAAGAAACGAAAACATATCTCAGCATCTCAACTTTCTGAAAAACTCATCCGTCCAACATGCCATCCTACCTCGTAACAGGCGCCTCCCGCGGCCTAGGCTACGCCTGGATATCCCACCTCGCCTCCTCCCTCCCCTCCAACCAAGTCTTCGCCCTCGTCCGCAACGCCCCCGCCACCTCCTCCCGCCTCTCCGAAGACGGAATCAAAAACGTCCATGTCCTCTCCGCAGACATAACAGACTATGCCGCTCTCCAATCCGCCGCTGACGAAGTTGCCAAAACCACCGAGGGAGGAGGCCTTGATATCCTGATCCACAATGCTGCTTATGTATCCCGGCAGAGCGCCTGGAAGACGGTTGTTGAGGAGAAACATGAGGATCTTGTGAAGGATTTGAATGAGAGTTGGGAGGCGAATGTTATCGGGACGGCGAATGTGTTGAGTGCGTTTTTGCCTTTGATTCGTAAGGGACAGACGAAAAAGATCATGGTAATCAGTACAGGAATGGCAGATTTAGATCTCGTCAACAAATTTTCTGTTGGTATTGGGGGTCCGTATTCGATTTCGAAGGCTGCGGCGAATTTGTTGGTGGCGAAGTATCATGCGGCTGTGGGGGAGGCGGAGGGGATTTTGGTGTTTTCGATAAGTCCTGGACTTGTGGATACTAGTGAGGGAAAGGAGCCGAGTGAGGAGGATATTAGGGGGGGACAGGCTATGGGTGCGAAGTTTGCGGAGTATGCGCCGCATTTTAGGGGGCCGATTACGCCGAAGGAGAGTGTTGAGTATCAGGAGAAGGTGCTGGATAGGGCGACTGTGAAGGAGTTCGGAGGAAGCTTCGTAAGCCATTTCGGAAACAAGCAGTGGCTATAGGAAGGCGTCCCAGGAGCAAGGGAATCAGTCTGATGAAGTGTAGTAGTCAACCACATCCTGCGATCTATTAGCATACAGACTCTCACTAACGAGTAATGTTACAGCGGACTTACCTGACCGTACCACTTCAGTCCAACATCTTTATGACTCCGTATCCACTTCCTCAACTGACTCTCTCCCAGACTGTCCCATCTCGGATCCAAGAAGCTAGAAATTCCGTCATGAGGCTGACCCGACTCCTTTCTCAATCGCCTGACTTCCTCTGGTATGTGGCTCCGTATCTCAGATACTGTCATGTCCAATGGTAGTCCCTGGAAGAAGGGTATCGAATATCGAACATTGCTGTCTGGCCCAGGTGCTATCACACGATGGACGGTCGCTTTGACTGCGCCCTCAGTAGCGGCATCGAAAGCGTTGCCGAAGTTAACTACGAAACTTCCATCGATAGGATGAGCCGGTAGCCACTCGCCATCCGCGGAAAGGACTTCAAGCCCAGGTTCATTGCCAACTTGGTAGAGGAAAGTGAGCCAGCCAGACGAGTCCTTGTGAGCACCAACCCCTTGGCTGCCATTTGTATTGTGCTGCGAAGGCGGGTACCTGAGCAGCTTGATTCGGTGCTGAGGAGGCAAGAAGGATCTGGTTCCCTTGAGTCCGTTGGTCACGCCTTGCGGGGTCTGTTGACCGAAGAAATGATCGCATGTCCCAACAGTGATGCCAAACGCTTCTTCGATAAGGTGAACAAAGCTATAAGAG
This sequence comes from Pseudocercospora crystallina, assembly GCA_003666085.1. Taxonomy (NCBI): domain Eukaryota; kingdom Fungi; phylum Ascomycota; class Dothideomycetes; order Mycosphaerellales; family Mycosphaerellaceae; genus Pseudocercospora; species Pseudocercospora crystallina. The sequence continues at coordinate 20,663 of QQNG01000295.1, forward strand.
ACCTTCTCTACCTCGTCGTGATATTGAGTGAGTGCCTTCCGGAATCCTCGCAGTGACGACTCTAATGGCCATTGGTTTGGGCCTCTAAGTCGCCAATACAGCTTCGTAAAATCTCGTTCTCGGCCTGAGCTGTTGAGACTTCCATGTGCTCCATTTGCTCGCCCAGGGTCCTGATAGACTACCGGTAGCTCCGTGGCAAAGTCAAACTGCTCTCGTAAGTCTTGCTTCCCGAGAGTGGTTTCTTCTGCAAAGCCACTGTAGCCAAGGAAATGCGGGCTGTTCAGCTTGCTCAAGGAAAGCTTTTCATTAGCCGGCAGGGCAAACAGCGCTGGAAGGCGTTTTGTCAGGTTGTCGATGGTCTCTTGCCGTACGCCATGATTGATAATGTATAGGAAGCCGACCTCGAATAGAGCTGAGCGAAGCTGCCGTAGTAGCTCTGGCTTCTTGGTGGGATCAGACGCCCAGGATAGGTCCAGAACCGGTATGGTAGCTGCTTGTTTGCCCATAATGAGCCTCTTGTCAGTATAATGAATCGTACAGACGACACAAAATGTGAATGATAGAAAGAAGAATTGTGTTGGGAATGAGGTCAGGCAAGTCAGCAATAGCGTGATCAACTGCGGAGACCTCCTCAGCCCAGTTACCAGCTGGGCATGCGCAAGTCCAAACACTCCGAATGGAACTGATGTATGTTCAACGATCGCGTGAGGTCTTGCACTAAGCAGAAGCAATAGAAGATGTCTGTATTCTGAAAGGCGAAATGTTGAACCCCACAAGCCGAGTCTTGGACTGGGTATAGGTAACAGTGGTGATATGATAGTCGGCCCAAATAGTGGAATGCTGCATTATATGAGTGCTGATAGGCAGACGTGTGATTGCTGTATCGAGGAAGGAGAGGGAGCTGTATGACTGAGGGAGATTTCGACGAGGACATTTGGCAATCCGCCAAAGACATTTGACTGCACGTGTCGTTCCTCTTATCGATAAGCCCCGCTGCCGCCTGCCGTGACCCTGTCACCAGGTGAGCTTTCGGCTTTCACTGTCATCACTTCAGTGGAAACAACAACACCCTCGCTCCGACGCTCACTCACTACAACTCTTACAACCACCTTGATCACTGGCAACAACAACGCACCGCATTCGCATCGCATAGGACGACATCCAGTATAGTCACCGCTGCCGCTGCCATCTGCCACCTGCCGCCGCCCGCCGTTTCTGGACTCGGACTGAAGCTGGACACTGGACGCTGGACGCTGGAGCTGGAGCTGGACTGGACGTCTCGGAGCCTTCTGAGACGCCCGTAAACTAACAGTGCTGTTTCTACAGGCGACACAACGAGCAACGCGCCCGCGAACGCGCTGAGCAGGAAGAAATACCGCTACCATGCAGAATCTCATCCACTCATTCATCGACCCACTCCGCGACCGCTTCGCCCCCATCAACAACAACTCCGACTTCCGCACCACGGGTCAAATTACCCCCGAAGAGTTCCAGGCCGCCGGTGACTTCCTCGTCCACAAGTTCCCAAGCTGGGCCTGGGCCGACGCAGCCTCCCCAGCCCAGCGCGTCCCATACTTCCCAGCCGGCAAACAATACCTCATCACCCGCGGCGTACCCTGCCGCAAGCGCGTCAAGGCGGATGACTTCGCCGCCTCCGCCCAAGAAGAAGACCAAGTGGTGCTGGATATGCTGAAGGAGACGGGCGCCGAAGTCAGCGGCGAGGACGATGGCTGGCTCAAAGCTGGTGGAGACAGCAGCGGAGAGAAGGCTAAGCGCGCTGAGCTGATGAAAGACGTTAAGACCGTTGACGATGATGGCAAGCTTGGCGAAGACGCTGAGGAGGACGAGATCCCGGACATGGACGATGAAGAGGATGATGAAGAAGCCATCATCCGCGACCCCAGCGCTGGTAAGAAAGATGGAGAAGACAGGTGAGTTACCCTCCTTGCAGAACATCACTCACCGAACTCACAGTACTTTACAGCCTCCGCACCTACACCCTGTATATTACCTACACACCGTACTACCGCACCCCACGACTTTACTTACTCGGCTACGACTCGAACAACTCCCCACTGCAACCGATGGCCATGATGGAGGACATCGTGGGCGACTACAAAGACAAGACCGTCACCCTCGAGGACTTCAACTTCGCTAGCCCACCAATCAAGACCGCATCTGTTCACCCATGCAAGCACGCCAGCGTCATGAAGGTGTTGCTTGATCGCGCGGACGCTGCTCTGAAGCTCCGCATTGAGAAGATGAAGGCTGGCGAGAAGCCATCTGCTGCTGGCATGGAGGGCCTCGTGGATCAGACTTCGAAGCTTGACGTCAAGGACAAATCGACATCGAAAGGCAAGGGCAAGGATAAGGAGGGAGATGGCGAGTGGGAGGTTTTGGATGGAGCTGCCGATGACGAAGTTCCAGCGATTCGCGTCGACCAATACCTCGTCGTCTTTCTCAAGTTCATGGCCTCTGTCACTCCAGGCATCGAGCACGACTTCACCATGGGAGTTTGACTACGCCCGGGCTTCAAGATCAATTGGACCGACTGGATTAAGCTGCACCCTGGAATTGACTATCCTCGAGAAGTGGATTGGATGGAGGTTAGGAAAATCTTTGGTGGTGCAGTCATGGCCGTTGGGATGAATTGAAGCATAGCACGTTTTCTTTTGTACATGCATGAGAATGGGACTGGATGAATGACTTGCATAGCCCGGCGTCGTCACACTAGATCGGCGTTTGGGAAAGGAAGGCTGGGCCTCAAGTGATACCACATCGAAGCGATTGAACTACTACCACACGAATGCAAATACGATTTCCACACGAGTTGCGAATGATCAAATCGTCAAATGAAGCGGTCGAAGCATGCTGTGTGATGGTTCTTGTCACATTCTATTTCCAGCTCTTCTCGTGACTCTCGTTGCTCGCTCCTGTCAATGGTCAAGCCTGACTCAGTCGAAGAGATTCAATCTGTTTTCAAACATGTCGAGCGGCTGGTAGACTTGACTCCACGTGACGTTTCCAGACATGTCAAGGGAACTAGCGGGTGAAGTGGTGAAACGATGCGGCTACGTTTCAGACTACTGTACCCTCCGCCAACCGCCGTCAACGTCGTCTGTTGTACCCAATGAGGATACCATGATTGTGCCAATCTCTTGCCCTCTTCACAATTTTCTTCTTTGGAGTCTTCGGCGAAGAACAGCGGAAATTCGTCGGTTGCAGGTCGCAACGGGATTATCTTGGTGCCATCAACTTCATCTCCGCGAAATCCCTGCCACGCGGGCGGCGAGCATTTAGACTTCAGCTCTATGTGAACAACCCGGTCCAACACTCCTAAAATTCGGTGCTCGAGCAGGATGCATCCCCGTCTTATATTCGAACAACCAAGACATACTGACCTCTCTGCTGGGCCGCACCGTCTTCCACCCGTCCAGACGGCGCCGAATGGGCCACGGCGCACATGTGAAAGCTGCAAGATAGGGACGCACAGACAACTTCATTGGAATGAGGAGCAGCCACAGCACCCCGGGACGATGCACAAACGGCTTCTCGCGCTACAGCAGTCACTTGGTCACTCGCTGGACGGGCACGCGGGTATGCTGCTGCTATGTCTCGGCACTGCCCAATGCAACTACGCTCTTCAGAGTAGACTGGCCGGTTGGGCGTGGCGGGTGTGCCTGCCTCCCATGCTCGCCGCGGGCACGACATTTAACGCTGTCTGCTAGAGCCGTCCGTCGGCCTGTTCGTGATTTGCTGTGGCCCTGATAGCCCTGGCGATGCTGCGAGATCGAAATTGATTTTCGAAGGTCTGACGACATGTAGGCTCCGAGCGACCAGGTACTACACTCAAGATGCAGGTGTACATGTGGGTCGTGCCTTCTCTCCCTATGCGCACAAACCTGCCAAACATCACCTCCTGCAGGCAAGAACGCACAGCGTTGCCGGCGCCTTCTGCTCTTGCTCACGCTCGGATGCTTTCCATACTTTACTTTCCTTTGCACCTTCCAACTTCGCTCGGCGATCTTTGACCTACACTTACACTTCGTCAGAGACTCAGAGTGCGAGGTCAGGTCTGCGAACACCTCCAGGGTCCTGCACCAGCTGTCTCAGACGTCGTTCCAGCTAAAGCAGAGTCAACACGCCACGGCTTTGGACCTCGCTGCCGAGCAGATGGGCATTGCGTGCATGAGACGGGAAGCTGTGGCAAGCCGGGACTGATCAAGCAATGCCCCTTCGACATTCCACCTGCGAGCTTCGAACCCCTCCTCGACTTCCACGAAACACCTAGTCACTGCCCATCCGGCCAAGGAACACATACTCAACATGGCCACTGCGGGCGCAGCCTGGATGGCACGAGCGCAGAAGCGGAGGAACGGCGAACTATCAATGCTGAGGGTACAAAACACCACCTTACCCTCACAAGGCCATGACTGACCTTCATCAAGCGACCGAGTGAAACGCCGACTGTCCAGACGACCAGCGATGCTCAAAGCCCAAGCAGTGCCCAGGCCAGCGCTGTCAGCGAATCAGTCCAACAGTCTCCTTCTTCGCCACATAGCAGCGTCTCGACCACCGCTAGTAGCATTGGCGAGAACTTCGACAAGCTGCATGCCCTTCAACTGCAGGTGCGCAACAACAACGCACAGATCGAGGCCAACGAGGCTCGCATGCGGGAGATCTCGATCAGCGACGAACGACTAGGAACCGACATTCACGATCGCCTTTCCGCTGTCGCGGAGATGAATCAGCGTCTGAGTCGGCTGAAGGCGATGCTTGCTAGAGCCGAGCGGGTGGCCAATGGTGAATTCGATGCTCGTTGAACAAGACATTATACCCAGTGAAGTTTTAGCGAGGCGTATGGTCAGCTGCATCTTCCAACTAAACATACAACTGACTCCAGCTAACGTGATGCAGGCGTACTGGGACGGACATGTCGAATGACATGCACATACAAGGGACGGCATCTGGGAAGCAAGCGCAAGCGCAAGCACATTCATCATTGCATTCGTGTAGATCATGATACCACCACCTTCTAAGCGCCTGCACAGTGTACCATCAGAGATAAAGACGACAAGAGAGAGATCAACTCCAAGATGACTCCAGCATCATGCATCATCATCATCGTTACTGACCAACCACAGAATCTCCGACCGCCACGTCGACTGACTGACCAGCAACAGACCACCTGTCACAGAACGACTCATCCCCCTCAAGAAGTGAAGTAATACCTCATCGCCTTTCTCGGCCTAATCACCGGCGCGCTCTCATCCCGTGTAACAACAGTACTGCTTCCTTCAGTGCCGATCAACCGACCCACGAAACTCTTCAAATGCACCAGAGGATCGGGATTACGTTTCTGTTCCGCGACTTCAAGCGATCGAAAATCTGTGGCGGAGGCGAAACCAGTTTCTTGTGTGGTGGAGTCGCGCGCGATGGGCCAGGCGGGTGTCATGTCGCGGTGTGTGAGGCCGGAGTGGATTTGTTGCTGAAAGGAAAAAAGGTCAGACGATGGACAGAATGTGAGGGGCAGGGTGAGGAGGGAGGTGGAGGAGAGAAACAAGGCCCACTTTTCCTCTCCAAATCGAAGCGATCCACGATTGGAGATAGCAGCCCGGTAAGTTGGCATTGAGACATACCTCTGAGTCTCCGACGGCCCAGCGTTTTTCGACTTCGGCGAAGTCGGCTGGGATGGGTGTGGCGAGGGTTGTGAAGGGTGTGGTTGCTGCGAGGAGCAGGATTTGGTATGAGAAGCGCATCTTGGGTACTGGGGAGCAATGGCGAGCTTGAATTGGAGGCTTTGAGGGGGAGAGGAGCTGGCCTGCAGGTGGTAGCGAAAGTCGAGGGTCGAAGGTCGAGACTGTTGAGAGCAACGACAGACGAAAGCAAGAGCGAATGAATGATCGTAGCAGATGACAGGCCTTACAGCACCAGCAGCTTCAAGAACAACGCATACAGCCAGGACGGGAGACGAGACAGTACTTATTATTCCTGACACACACATATCCCACATCCTTCAATCAGCCACCGCAGGAGAAAATGAGCCCTCTGCAGGAACATTCACGGGGCACTCCTGACCGGTTCGGCAAACCGACTCCAAGTACCTCAAGAGTCAGTGCCTTGCAGCTCACAGCTCACACCATCCAGATCGGTCGACGTGCCTCTGTGAAAGAAGAAACAAGGGTCCGTACCTGCATCCACACCGAAATGGTGCACAAAAACCACAAAAGAATCCTACACCTTAGCAGCTGGAGAGCTGTCAAAGGGGTGGCGGGCCAGGAGCGCAGTCCAACCTGAACGAGAAGCCGGGCCGTCTTTTGTGCTTCGAGCCAGAATGTTTAGAGGACGCGTCTTGGACGTGCCGTGGCATGTAGAAGTGGGAGGTATGCGTAAAGTGCTTGCATGAAAGCTAATCATGCCATGGAGATCTGGTCGGGTGAGTGTGAGGTGAAGCAAGGGGTGAGTGTAGGAGTGTCACGGACTACATTCCTTAGATCCTCCCTTGGCTTGCAACGCTCCAATTGCGCGCCAAGAGAAAAAGAGGGCATCATGTGAAGGTGAGAGTGAGAGATCAGATTTGTCTGAACGTGCGAGCTGTCATTGAGCTCTAGCTTTCGGGTGATCAGCTGTAAGAGAATGGTTCCATCTCTTCTAATGCAAGGCATTCTCCGGCCTGAGAATTTGGGTATCTTCCTTTCCTCCAGATCATTTTTGGTGATCAAACGCCTTTTACAAGTCCCGTGCGATGCTTCGCCTCTATCCCCTTGAACCTAGAGGCTTTCGATAAATGCCTTCCCGCCATAACACCTAATAGATTCCGAAATGAATGGACGCCGTGAGTGCGAGTAAATTCGATATTGGAGGCCCAGCTAGGAGAGTTTGCGTGGTTGAAACCCACCAAGAGATCCAAATGGAGCGCCAAAATTGGTCGAGGTCTTCTTCTTTAGCCGGATACCACCTTCTTCGAACCGCTGTTGGATTTGAGCCTCGTGAACCTCCTGCGGACTCATGGTTTGGCCCTCGGGAGATATCGTGTTTGACGCGGGTGGGCTCAGATTCGACCCCAATGTTGGTGGCATTCCAGATATGGTCCGAGTGGGATTCGGCGCGAATGGTGCCTCATTGGACTTTGGTTTTGTTCCAGGGCTAAGATCCTCATTATCCTTGTCCTCGGCTTCGTTTGCTGGAGACGCCAATCCAGGAGTTGGCGTGGAAAACACCATTGGTTTGGCCTCATCGGGATGCGACTCAATATGCTGAAGCTTTTGTGTAAGCGCATCAAGCGTAAAGTTCGATTCGTCGGGCCGATGCGGCAATTCCGGCATGTTCAAAGGACCTTTCAAAGGCATGTCTTCTTCCTCGTCACTACTTTGCGTGAGAAGTGCGTTGATGTGAGTATTGTTACGTGTCGGAGTATCCTCGATCCCATCCAAGGACATGTTCTGGGGAGGAGGAGTCAATGGTCGAGGAACTCGCACTGGAGTATGCCCAGCTTCCAGCCGGTTATTTGGTGGAGGTGGTGAAAGACCGCCGATCCGGGGTGGTGGGATCTCTTCGACTTTGAGACCTTCCGCGTTCGTGAAAGTGACCAGGCTTTGTCTTCGCGGTTCTTCTGCAGGAGGCGAACCGATTGACGGGAGGACTATAGATTGTGGCGCACCTTCCCGTCGCGACGACAAGGGTTCAATGTTATCATCCTCGTTGATTGTAGGCAGCGTGCCACTCGCATGGAGCGGGCGCGAGTGCGGCGATACGATGTCAGTATCATTGGAAGGGGTAAGAATTGGCGACTTCGCAGGACTGATTGAACTGTCAGCGGCGGCGTAGCTTTTGTCCTTGCGATGAGGTGCTCACCTGTGGTGTTCGCCATTCTTGAGAAGCTGCTCTAGACTGTATATGCGATTTTCATAGCGCTTCTTCTCAAGATCCCAGACCTCCTTCTCAGCTGCGAACGCTTTGTGCAGTCGGTTGATCGTCTCGGCTTGCTTCTCAATGATGGCCTGCAGATCGAGCGGACTTTCCGTCAACGGACTGAGTCGGCCCATGACTGCGGATTGCGAGGGAGATTTGGGAAGCTCGCCGTCGTTTGGAGGAGGCGACACAGGCGGGATGAGCGCGTCGTTCGGGGTCTTCTCGAAAGCCAGAGGCGGACTCTTGGGAGGTTGTGGCGGCGCGGTGACGGGTGTAGGGAGGGCGGCAGACGAAGGCTCGGGGTCAGACATGACTATGAGGGTTGTCGCGTGTCAGGCCATGCATGGGAAAGGGTGTTCTCCAAGCGTTGTTTGCGACGGGCCAACATCCAGGCACAGCGCGCATCCAGGGTGCGAACAGTCTGTGCAGTGATGAATGGCGACCGGAGGACCAGCACAGCGTGTCCACACTTACTTCCAAGTCAGCCTGCGCGGCATCGAGCCCCAGTGGAGGAGAAGCAGCTGGGATCCGCCCGAGCCAGTGACGATGAGCCGGCACCAAATTTGACCTCCTGCAGGGATCGTCCCTGTCCTCGGCTGCCACCCGGGGCGCGGAAGGCACGTTCCTGACGCCAGAAGCTTTCGAGAACAAGACGAACTGCGTTTGTTCGGCCGTCGACTGTCGAATGGACGCTGCCGATCAGGGAGTATTGCCTCCAGTCTGATCACTTGTGCATCTTTCACATGCGAAGTGTCGGTTTGGAGAGTCAACAAAACTGGGCCGGAGCGTTGGGCACAAGCTACGCCTGATCCCGCAGACCTGGATTGAGCCAACTGCCGGTTTCTGGTGCGTGGCTTCGTACCGTTGGCCAGACGTCATCCACAAATGCCACCTTGAAACCACCGACCTTGTGTTGTTCGACGACTGGTGGCCGCTTCATATCGGGCAGCAGCGACTTCAGCTCCATGGACCGACCTTCACCGCTCGGAGATGTCCACATTGCCGTGGAGAAGATGCGTGGCGGAGAGGACAGCCCGCCGAGAGCAATGCAGCCGGAAGCCGAGGTCGGGATGTTGAAATCCCTCACTTGGTCAGGAACGAGTTGAGAAATGAGCGGCATATTGGTGAGAGGGTGTGAACATGTGCTATCCAGGACAGAGAACATGTGTGCGAGAGGAGCAGTTGAACAGATGCCTCTGCCTGCTTTTGACCTGCTTCAAAAGGGCACTTGATCAGAGTCACACGCGCTTCCGAAACAGGTTCTGTGCTGTACAGTCTGCGGACTGAGCTCGTGACTCCTGACATCAGTTGGAAACATCTTCCACGGAACATGTTCATCGCATTGCAGGCACTCATTCACGACTGGATGGTGCAGCAAAATGGAATGACATGTTCTCATCGACGCGACATTCTGCCAAAGTGCATTCTGGGTTAGAGAACGGGCAACGAGAACGGACAACAAGCATCTCGTTCATCCTGGCAGAGGATCAGGTCTGGACACCAAGCGCCTCAAGGGTCTTCCCGTCTTCATGTGAAGATGTGATTCGGCGCGACCCATCTCCACCAACATATCCTCTGGGAAGATGACACGACTGGCGACACGTGTCGCTGCTGACAAGACATTCGCCATTGATGACAGCTGCCGCGATGGCTGACGCTTTGCAGTAACACGAAATGCAGACGGCAATCGAAGATCTGCTTTTAGATCAAGGAAGAGATGAAGAAAGTAACTTGATGCGTGCATCACATGAAAGGAGGCTTCTGTCAACAGAGAAAGAAGGTACGCTGACAGCACCTTCCCGAAAGTCCATGGAAACAAACTTTTTCAATTGTCCGATGAGCAGGAACAGGAAGATCCAAACACCTTGGAACAGAAACCGCTCCTCGAAGAAACCACTGCTCTGCCATATTGCCTCCGTTCAAGCATGATCACCTTTGATCATCCCATCGCCTTATGCCATATTCGCGCACTCAGAAAAGAACACCTCGTGGCTGAACAACCCAACCAATGCCGCCACCACGAACGCCACCATGCTCCAAGACCACATATCTCTCTGGATCTTCACGTCCTCAAGCTCTCTGAACAAACGCTCCGACTCTGCAGTGTACCTGCCAGCCCGTTTCGTCGCAGCATCAGCCCTCTCCTTTTCCTCTTCCCTACTCTTTTGCACCCGCCCAAGTTCCCCCAAGATCTCCTCCTTCGCATCTCTCTCATTCTGAAGGTCCTCTCCAGCCTGGCATTTCTCCTTCAAGATCTTCTGCTTCGCGTCTTTCTCATTCTCCAAATCCTCTCCCGCCTGACATTTCTCCTTGTAGAGCTCGTCGTTCCGACTTTGCAGTCTTCTTTTGAGATTCTCGTTTCTGGTCTTGAGGGATTCGTTGCAGGTTGTGAGGGAGTTGGATTCTTCGATGAGGTCGTTGAGTTGTTTTTGCAAGTCCTGATTCTCGTACTGGAAATGCGTCTTGGCGGCTTCGGAGTCGTTTTTCAGCTGGTTGTAGAATGCCTGGAGAGTATCATACTCGGTTTGCAGGACCGAATACTTGTTGTTATGCTGGATCCCAAGGTTTTTGATCTTCGCCTCAAGGTCAATAGTTCCCAGCTCCAAATCCTCGTTCTTATCATGCAGGGCTCCGTTCTCCTCGTTAATCCCTTGAATTGTTTTTCCATACTCAAGATTGTCTTGCTCCAACTCTTCTCTCGCCTCCTTCATCTCCTCAAACTCAAGCTGAAGATTCTCACGTTGAGACTTGACCACCTCGACCTCATCTTCCTTCCTCTGCACCTCCCCCTCTAATTTCCCAACTTTCGCCTCAGCATGAGCTCGAAACAAAATCTCACGATCAAGCTTCTCCTTCAAAACCACAAAATCCGCCTTCGTCTGTCGATACAACTTATCGAGAGATGATAGACGGGAGCTAGGAGTCGGCTTGATTGGAGTGGAAGTGCTCGAGGCCTTGGATGAGTTGCTTGTCGGAGGTGATGGCAGCTGAGGGTTGTACGAAAGACGACGAGATGGTGTTTCCGGAGACGCATCGTGTGCTTGTTCAGAATTGTGGATCGGAGGCGCAGTTTGTCGTCGTCCAGCGGTTGATGAATGCATGTCGTCGATGGCTTGGGCGGCCGCTAGTAATCGCGAGGTCATGGCAGCGTCCTTTGACTCTCTTGCCGTTCTTCTCATGTTGGCAGCTTCCGCTGGCTTTGGTGCGGTGTTTCTCGTGTTGTCCATTCTGATGGTAGTGTTTTTTTCTTTCTCTGATTTGGATATTGAAAAGCGCGTGGTTGCGGATCTTAAGTATATCGACTTTCAAGTGAAGGTGCCTTCGCGGTATCTGTTCGAGAAACGAGAGTCAGTAGCAAGACATGCGCACAATGAGACAGACCTCGCTGAGCAGAATGCGGCCATCGAGTGTTTGAGGCAAGCTACCAAGACAGTCGGTTCAGGCATGTCCATCCTCTCAGAGACATTGTGTCTTCGCGGCACCGTGAGAATTGCCGATTGCTTTGCTGCTGTACACGGCGTATGTCCCCATGGCGGCAACATGCACTACTCAAGCCCTTTTCCTTCCTTCAACAACTGGATCCCATCCTCCCTCAACTTAAACTTCTGAATCTTCCCACTCGCCGTCTTGGGATAATCATCAACGAAAAACACATATTTCGGCACTGCGTCACAAACCAATTAGCACAACCTCCCCAAACCCCTCAAACAACTCTCTCATTCTGTCAGACTCACCCAAATGCCCACTCAAACCCCCCCTAACAAAATCCCTAACCTCCCCCGCCCCCAACTCAAACCCCTTCTGCCTCACCACAAAAGCCGCCACAACCTCTCCATACTTCTCATCCGGCAACCCCACCACACTAACCTCCCTCACTTTCTCATGCGCCAGAAGACAATTCTCAATTTCCAAAGGGTGGATATTCTCTCCTCCTCTTATGATCAAATCTTTGATCCTCCCCGTGATTGAGACGTACCCTTCTTCATCCATACTCGCCTCATCACCCGTTAACATCCAGATTTTGGAGGGGTCTTCGGGTTCGGGGATCATGTTTTCTGCGGTTTTGATTGGGTCGGACCAGTATTCTTTCATGAGGAGGTAGCCGCTGACGGCGAGTTCGCCGCGTTCTCCGATACCAAGGGTTTTGCTTCTGTCGAAGGGGTCGATGACTTTTGCTTCGACGTGCGGTTGTAGTTTGCCAACGGTTTCAATACGTTTCTTGATTGGATCGTCGGTTCTGGTCATGAGGCTGACGGGGCTTGTTTCGGTCATTCCATAGCAGATTGTGAGGTCCGTCAGGTTTAGCACTTTGTGTAGCTTTCGCATGAGTTCTTGGGGAACACTGCTTCCTGCCGCGATGCCAGTTCGTAAATGTTGAAAGCCTTCATTGTTGACTGTGCCGTTGGCGATGAGTTCCAGCTCGGCAAGAAACATTGTAGCTACGCCGTATAGTGCCGTGCCCTTGTACTCCTGGACGGCATTGAGCGATGCCAGCGGATCGAAAGCTTCTGAGGGAAAGACGATATGTGAACCGTGTGTAGCTGTGGCCATGTAGCCGAGAATGCAGCCGAAGCAGTGGAATAGCGGAGGCGGACAGACAACAACATCTTGCTCGGTGAGCAGCATGCGACTGCCAATTTGGTCACCATTATTCAGAATCGATCGATGTGACAAGCATGCGGCTTTCGGCATAGAGGTTGTGCCGCTCGTAAATTGAATGTTTACGATGTCGTCCTTGTGTAGGCCTTGGTCTGGTATTGAATGGATCGAACCATCTTGTACCGCCTCGTAAGGGACTGTCGCGCTTAGCAGCTTCGGGTCTACTCGTCCTCTTGAATTGTCAACAAGCACAATCTCCTTCAGTGAGGGACAGAGCTCTGATTCCAGCTTCTTTCCTCCTACGATCCCAGGAGCTAGGTGCTGCAAGATCTGGGTATTATCTCTCGGCTCTTTACGAATCAAGTGCGTTTCTGTTCCAATGATCAAATGTGAAGTATCCAAGTGCTTCAGTGCGCTCACCACCTGATTGGCATTGAAGCTAGGGTTGAGTGGGTTCAAAATCGCTCCGAGCTTGAAGATGGCATACGTTGCAATCGCGAACTCGATGTTGTTTCCAAGAGATACTGACACACGGTCGCCCTTCTTGACTCCGATGCCTTGCAATCCTCGTGCCAGAGCATTGGACTTCTGATCGAGCTCGTCGTACGTTAGGGTTGTCCGCTGGTGGTATGAAGATACGCTACACCCTGCACTCAATGCATGCTCTTGTCATATGTTCTCGTAGTCGACACTCGAGGATATGGGAGTACGTACGCAGGCCGGTCGCCATATCGCGATACGATCGAAGCGAAGTGCTCGGGGACGGTTTGCTCGAGAAGAGGCGGCTAGCACATGCGATGTCAGCAGAGTATAACCCTTTCTCTACATCGTGGCTTGCTCTCATACCTCTGAAGGTCCTCGATCGTGTGCCTTTGTCAACAAGCCCCGTCTGAAGCTCTTAACCGGCCATTGGGTCAATGCTCTCCGAACACCCAATGTCCGGAGGATCATATCTCGCAAAAGATGGCCTCATGAAGAAGCTGCAGCAAACGCTCAAGAGTCACGGAGACTCTTAAGAGCGAAGCAGGGTGGACCAAACGTAATATAAGGGTGCGGTATGGTCTCCGCGTTGTGGGAACTCTCTCGGAGCTGGGGAGCACAGCACGAGAGTGGGGAAAGAGGGTCGAACTTACCGAGCAGCGCCAAGGAACGTAGCCGCTCTGCTGTGTCCAGCCACGCGAGGGCAGAGACGACGATAGCCGAAATGGATGATCAGGTTCAAATATAAGCCGGACGTCGTCCAGGCTGCATCAGATTTCAGTGTAGCATGTCAGGGCATTGTGCCTCCTCATATCACAACAATTCGGTATCACCAAGATTCGTCCAGCTGGTCCTTGTAATTCAGTGCTGCCACCTCATATGCCAGCTCCATGGCATAGCCTTTCTCCGAACACCGTACGCCGTGCTCGATCTCATGCGAATCATCAATTAAATGCAGTAGTTGAGGGACTGTCGTGTTCGAAGATCCGGAAGGCGCACCGACGCGTTAGAAGTCTGAAAACATCTTCTCGTACTTCTCATACATTTCCTGGACCCATGTCAGCTCTATTCATCAGACTTACAAATTATACGGACCTTCGTGTAGGTATCTCTTTTCTCCGGTTCGGCGTCATACTCGTCAAAATTCCTCGTGTCGTCGGGTGATTTGAGGTGCGGTACTATTGGTCCTTTCATCTTTCGGTGATACAGCTCATCCCAGTTGATGGCCTTGAACCACGGATGTCTCTTGACAGTAGATGCACCGCCTTTCACATTGCCAAGTCGCTTGGTCACGTCCACTGTACAAAGACCACCGATGATGTCGCGCGCATCTGGTGACATGGCGCTGGGATATCGGACCTTGCCCTCAACAATCTGCTCGTATATCTTCATGGGATTCTGGTCCCAGAAAGGCGGCTGGCCGACCAGAAACTCGTAAATCAAGATGCCAAACGCCCACCAGTCCACAGCTGTGCCATGGCCGGTGTTGCGAATGACTTCAGGTGCAAGGTATTCGGGCGTGCCACACAGTGTGTACGTCTCTCCTGTGCAACTGTCAGCTTCCAATACGTATCCATCTGCACGTGGAGGAGGCGCACTGTTCTCTATCTTCTTCGCAAATCCAAAATCAACCAGCTTCAAATGTCCCTCTGCATCAATGAGAATGTTCTCCGGCTTCAAGTCCCGGTACGCGACTCCCTCTCGCTCGTGCAAGAATTCCAGTATTAGTACAATCTCGGCGGCGTAAAATTGTGAAGTTGCCTCATTGAATCGTCTCGCTCGTCGCAGGTATGAAAAGACTTCGCCTCCAGGACAGTAGTCCAGTAGCATGTATAATGTGTCTTGGTCCTGGAAGCTGGCGACCATTGTCGTAATGAACGGGTGCCCCGCGACCGCAGCCAGCACATTGCGCTCGTTGCGAACGTGCTCGACCTGCTTCAGCCGAATGACATCCGGTTTTCGTAATATTTTAAGCGCGAAGACTTTGTTCTTGTCGTTGTCCTTACGGTTCGCGATCTTTGCCAGCCATACCCGCGCGAATGTGCCCGTGCCCAATGTCTTGACCAATTCGAAATCTTCTTTCCGCAGGACTTTGCTTGAGTGTCCTACTGGCTTCTTTTGAGGGTCAACGACTATTTGATCCGGCTCAAGCGGGTGGTTGTCCGCCTGCCACTCAGCGAGCTTTGCCTTCTCCTCCTCGCGCGCGGAGGTGTCGTTGCTCTGGCTATGGCTCGAGCGGTGGAAGCGCGAGGTGATGTTCTGTACAACGGCGGGCGCCATGGCAGCGGGCAGAGATCCCCGACGTAAGGAACGACCCCACGATCAGGAGACTGCTCGTGCGGGAAGCCAATGGATTGTGAATGCGTAGGTCGTCCTGTTGCGGGAGGTTGTTTTCCAGGATTGGTCGCGTTACTTGTCTACGCGCACGGCATGCTTCTTCGCCAGACACGACGCGCAGGAAGGTGGTTCAGTCGGTCGGGTCGTATGCGATTGTCAGCTAGTTTATTCAGCCGCAAGTGCCGATGCTCGCTCGTGGTGCACGCGCACGACGCTGGATCGGGTCAGGAACGAGAAGGCCCGTTTGTGCAAAGGTTTGGGAGGCTCGTGGAAAGGAACCGGACGTTCAGTACCACGGATGCAGAATGCCAACAACGAGAATAGTAAGAGAATAGCTAGAAGAGTTTAGGTAAGGACTACAACCACAGCCATGAGAGGGGCCGGTGCTGCAATAATAATCTGTTTGGTGACGTCGATAGCTTGAGGCAGACCCATCTCTGCACAGGGTTTAGACAGATTTGACGAGAGTCTGGATCTGTGAGGTGTGCTTCTTCTTTTCCAGCCAAGATCCGAAGACCATTGCTGATTACAGTCCTTTTCTTTCCTTTACTTCTCCAATCCACTCTTCGCTGGGTTGGGATGAGGCCCTGAGCTCGAGTTAGAACAACTTGCACGAGTCATGCGGGCAATTTAGGAAGAGGTCGGATTCGAAGTCGAAGCTGTCTCGCATTCAATGCGGCTTCCCGAACAGCGGAAGACGACGGTGGAGCGCCGCCGAGGCTCAACGATCGAAGCAACTATACCACCGCGCTTGAACTGCGGCTTTTTATATCAGACATTGCCCCTGTCACGCTTGACGTCTGTCTACATTCACTCACGTGTCATGATTGATGTCACTCTCTAGCATGCGGGTGTTGAGAATTACCGCATCGCGAATCAAACAACATCATCTCAGCCTGAGTTTTCGCAACCACCTTTGACGGTGAAGGTAAACAGCAGCAAGAATTGAGCGTTTGGTTCAGAAACCAGACAGCCTCTGATATTTCTCCCAACTCCTCAACCTCGTATCACAACTCAACTTGTCTCAAGGACACAAGATCCTTATGATGTGGTAATATAGTCCTCTGGAAATCCCTGGAGCATGTAATGCTGAAACCCATTCGAATGTCTTCAGCAGGCTCTACTCTACTCTAATCTAATTCTATGTCTTCTCCTTCTGCTCAACCTCATCAGACTTGCCATCCTCACTCCGACTCGTATGACCCTCTTCAATCTCCGTGAGGTGGCTTCTAGCATACGGCTTCGGTCCGGGCCAATGCTTCGCGTCTTCAATGAAGACGAAATCGATCTCTTCGAGAGTCTTCCCGGCAGTCTGTTCATGACGATCAGCGTCCCTTCCTGTGCCGGATTGTTTGGTTTACGACTTACCTCCGGACACCAAAACCATACAAATAGACAGGCGCCAACGCACGAGATCAGCTGCCAGTAGTAGATCTGGTATCCGACTCTTTGAACAGCGACTCCTCCGCCGAAGACAGTCGCGAAAGTCATCGACCACTCGCCGACAATGCCCGCAGCTCCTCCCAGATGTCGATATCGTAGTGGCGCGATCTCAGGGCCGTACAACCAGGGACACCCCATCCATCCAAACCCCGTCAAAAACTGGAATATAATCACAAACGCCACAGCCGTCCATTGCGTACCCAAGGATTGATTGGACACACCTTGCATAGCGATAAAAATCGCCATACAAATCGTCATCCCCACCGCACACCAGAACATGATTTTCCTCCTCCCCCATCTCTCAATAGTGGGGACTGTGAAGCACGTCCCGATGGCGAAGATGGTGTTCATTACTGCGGCTATGACTTGTTGGAGGAAGGGGGAGAGGCCGACGTTGCCGAGGATAATGGTGCTGTAGTAGACGAGGATATTGATACCCATGTTCTGTTGGAAAGAGAGGATGAGAAAACTTGTTCGGACGCGACGGGCGGCTTGCAGTTCAGAACGATCCCAGAACCAGTCTTGCCAGCGGATACGGCCTTCGGCGTCTTCGAGTTTGATCGTGTCGAGGATGTCTTGACGCATGTGTTGGACTTCGGGGTCTTCCACAGGGCGAGCCCAGAGTTGGCTGAGGACCTGGTCACCGTCTTCCATGCGGCCGCGGGAGTAGTACCAGCGGGGTGTGTCGGGGAGGACGAGCATTCCAAGGAAGGAGAGAAGGGTGAAGAAGGATTGGAGGGAGATGGGGAAACGCCAGGAGGCTTGAGAGTCTTTGAGTTGGGTCATGCCTAGGTCGACCCAGTAGGCGAGGGCGACACCCCAGATAAGGTAGACACATTGGATTGCGACTTGGGGGCCGCGTTCTTTGGTCTTGATTGTGGTTTCGCTCATGTAAGTGGGAACTGTGGCGGAGATGAGACCGATGCCGAAGCCGCAGATGATTCGGGCGGCGACGATTTGGCCGACAGCTGTCACTGTATTAGCATCATGTTCAACGCGGGGTTCTGGCATCCACATACAGTACGAGCTCGCCTGAATGGCGCCTCCAACCATAACAAACACATCTCCAATGAGGATACTCAGCCTTCTTCCAAACTTGTACCCGAACCCAGAGATGGTCAAGAAAAGCGCCATGACCAAGCAGCCCAAGGTGTAGGAAGACGCGATCAGTGGAATGATGAGTGATCCATTCTCATTCCCAGTAATCTTCAAAGCATCGAGGAAAGGCTTCGTTGTCTGTACACCGCCAAGGACTCCAGCATCGTAGCCAAAGATCAGGAAAGCCATCGCGCAGCTGAAAGACATGAGCTGGTAGAACGCTCGCCCTTTCAGGCTGCGTACCATCGTCTTGGGGAGAGCCATGATGGGTTGGCAGACGAATCAAGAAGGGAGACTCAATGAAATGGACAAGAGGTGAAGGAAAGCATGAAGTACCTTGGCTTCCATATAAGCTTACAGGGTGCTAGACGAGTCCCAGTTTCCTCGAGCCGCGCATGATCCTTCGTCTGGAGATGCGGAGATGATGTTGGAAGATGTCGATCACCGGCAATGCAAACGTGTTGCTCATTGCCACGCGAGATGGACCTGACAGCTTGGTACAAATTTGTGCCAGAATCATGCCCCAATGTGGTGGAAACAGGTCCTCCCACGATATGAGGAGACTCCTGAGTAGCGTTCAAGCGACCACGAGCCTCCTTCTCTGGTTTCTCAGACTTGTAGGACGGATGGAAGGCCCTCAGAAGTGTGGAGTCCCCAATGTGATCGACAATGGAGGAGTGGTTTTAAGGTTTGGATGTGCCGAAGCGCGTGGCCGTGAGGAAGGTTGGACGAGGCCACGAGACGGAGACATCTTCGCTCTTTGTGCTCGGTTTCCAAAGTGCTGACCAGGAGAGAGTCGATGGTGCGAGTAAGATGATGTTGTTGCTGATGGTGTCGATGCTCGGTGCATGGACAGGATGGAGGGGAGGAAGCTGACTGGGACAGCGTGGATGGCCTGAGGCTATGAGAGGCTTGGCATCGATGAAGCATCAGGAGATGAACCTCACCACTACATGTGTCAGCTGCGAACCAACAACGACGAGCAATCGCGGTTTGAGTTCCGCTCTATGTGTTATGCCCTCCATAAACCACGAGAAAGTCCGCGTTGAACTCCCTAGCCCACTCCCATGCTCCTACGACCGATAGCGGCCGTCGCCTGCAGCGTGCACGCTCTGCCTCTAGGACGTCCTACTCGTGAACGACATCTCAAGAATCAAAGTATAAGAAGAGCTTCATGACAGACGATGCTTTATGGTGACGGCAAGAGTGAAGAGCAGAGGAATGTATCGGGCGTATGAGAGTCTTGCCTTGGGGCTCACTGAGACCAGTGGTTCGACATGCTTACACTTAGTCGAGAGTAGGGCAGAGTGCGAGGATAGGCGATGAGCTCTTTGGGTACAGGACTGTAGAGTCTTTTGAATTGTAGATTGAGGATAGTCCGATGATCTCAGAGTTAGGAAGTGCGTCTCCGTGCTGCACTGACTGCAGCAACAATGAGCTCAACTGAGCAGTCACATGCAAGACCATGCGTATCAGATGCGCGTGCAAATGTACCAACCACTTGCAACAAGCACTGAGGTTCACAAGCCGCGTGCTGGTCAACAACAGCTACTCAGCTGCCTTCGTCCAGCTCATCACTCCAACCATAGATCAACACCACAGCCACAAGACCGCAACTGCCTCGTGGCATCTTTGAAGATGCCACCGAAGGAAGAACCTAATGCTCTGCCGAGCACGCAGAACATCATGCATAGCATGTGAGTCAATGTTGTGGCGATGACTCCCTAATATCTACTGAGACCGAGTGTAGCGATGTGCATTACGATCGCACCGTCACGATCCAAGTCGGCAAGGGCAGCAGCGCCCAGTCGTTCGACATCTACCGAGGCTTGCTGCAGTTCTATTCTGGTTACTTTCGAACCGCTATTTCACAGATCGACTCTGGCAGGTTCAAAGAAGCAGCTTCGGGCGTGATCACTTTGCCCGACGAAAACGTCCAACTCTTCAAAGCCTTCAAGCAATGGCTTTTCGCACCGAGACGAAAGCTTACCACCAGCGTGGATCACGACTACCTTGTCTTGAATACCGTTGAGATCTGCGCACTCTGGTGCTTCGCCGATCGGCGCATCATCCCACTTCTTCAAAACCACACCATGGACCTGCTCATCTCGAAAATGGTCGAAGGTCATAAGATCCAGGCGAGCGCCATCCGCCATGCCTACCAGAACTCGGCCGCAGAGTCTCCGCTTAGACGCGTCCTCGCCTGGTATCTCTCGAACGTCACTGCTACTGAGACTTCAGGAGAGACGTGGCCTCCAGATAAGGAGGAGACATGGTTTCGTGACTTTGCAACAGATCTCGTACTGCTGCGGTTTACGCCGGTACCGTTGCCAAAATCAACAATTGAGGGAGGGAGTGGGATCACGACTTGGGACCGTTGCGGATTTCATGTGCATGAAGAGGGCGTGCGCTGCACTGACAAGGGCTGGAGGCCGTACAAGTACGCCCGCTGAAGAGCATAGGGAATCACGGACAGTAAAATGAAGCCAGAGTGATTGAGAATGGAGGACTAGAAGGCTCAAAAGGCGAGTCGTAATATCGGAGCTGGGCGGGGAGGCTTGTAAGTCAAACGCAGCACTTCACCTGCACTTTCACATGGCCCCACTTTCTTGCATCATAAGCAAACGGCCGCCGTGCCGGCTCGCACTAAATTTCATCTGAATTTCTCTCACCTCGCTGACGCTGACACCGACACCGACGTAGCAATGGCGGGCGCTGCGAAGATACGAGTTAACCGAGAGACTGGTGTCCGTCCAAGGACCATGAGCTCCACCGACTCAATATCGTCGCCCAGCTTACCAGCTTCTCGTCCGCCTACCACGGCTTCAGCGGGCCCGTCAGCGCTGCCCAGCACTCCTAAGGAGTACGCCTGCGTGTGAGTTGCCCGGTCCATTAACCAGCTACTTGATCCTAAGAACGTCCAGCGATCTCATCACCCGCACGATCCCAATCAAAGTCGGCACCGGCGATGCAGCGCAGACGTTCGACATCCACAGAGGCTTGCTAGAGCACTACTCGGGCTATTTCAAGACGGCGATCAAGAACATAGATGAGGGCAGGTTTGCGGAGTCCGCTACAGGTGTCATCGTGCTTGAAGAGGTAAGCTGAGCTGCTGCAACCACATCCCCGTGCTTGATGGTGGGCTTGCTAACAGGAGAGCTTGAACTAGGAGCAACCTTCCACTTTCCGGCACTTCAGAAACTGGCTCTATAGCCCGGGTCATAAATTCCAGTTGGGAAAACTTGAGGATTTCTTGAGCATGATTCCATCTCAGTTGGTCGACATCTGGTGCTTCGCCGACCGCCGCGACATACCACTACTAAAGAACCGAGCCGTCGACATTCTCCTCTCGAGGGCCCATGCTGGTTTCTTCATAGCTCTTCGAATTGTCAAGGACGCCTACATGCAGACCATGGTTGGAAGCGAGCTACGTAAGCTCATGGCATGGCATTTCGCCATGAGCAACCGCTTACAGCCCTCTGCAGAGGGGTCGAAGATTTCCACCACGGAGCCATGGTTCTCAGAGTTCGCGGTTGATGTGCTGGTTAGAAAGTTTTCGCTGCCGCTATTCGATGGTGATGAGAAGTCCAAGTTCAACCGCTGCATGTTTCATGTGCATGAGAGCGGGGTCACTTGCGGTCAGGTGGGATGGAAATGCTATGAGTAATAGGGCAGCCTGTTGGGAAGCTTTGGGCGCAGCTGAGTACCAAGAAATATTTGGCGGCATGCTAGAAATCCAAGTTCTAGGTCAGCTGTTGCAGCTAGAAGCAAGAGCGCAGATTTCATTGAGAGCAAATTGGACTGGACATCCATATTACTCCTCATACCTCTTCAACTCCACATGTCTACTCTCCGTCGCAACCACCCCCTCCAGTATACCCTCTGTCAACTTCTTCGCCCCCTCCGTCTGCGCAAAAGCCTTATGATCTTCCACGCTCTCCCACCCCGTCACAAGCACACCCGCCCTCCCCTTCCCCTTCCCTCCCCCATCATCCCTCTCAAACTCCACAGTATCCTCATGCGTAAAGCCCGCAACAACCCCCACCAACCCCTTCGGCTTCTCCACCTCTTCAAACGCCTTGTCAATCTTCCCCAACCAATCATCCGGAGGCTGTCCCTCAAAGAAGAAGAAACTAACCGCAGTAACCTTCGCCCTCATCACCTTAAGAAGCGGGCCATCTCGAAAATCTACATTCACGAATCTCAACCCTTCTTTCAACAATCTTGCCCTGAAATCCGCCACGAAGGGATCTCGTTTCTCGGAGGCGAGAAATGCGAAGTGGTCTTCGAGGGTGGTCCAGTGGTTGAAGGATTGTACGACGTCGGGCGATTCGATAGTGGTGCCGTAATGGATATGTTGAACGTTTTTGGTGGAGAGCATTGTGTTGAATGTTGGGGCGAGGTGGGTGGGGAGGGAGGGACCGAGGAGGTTGGAGTGGATGGTCCAGGTTAGGAGTTCTGTTGCTGGTCGTTTGGGGTGCATGGCTCTTTTTTTTTTTTGAGTTGATGTTTGTAGAAGTTGACTTTTAGTATGAAATTAGGTGTTCTCCTGATTGACTGATCGGGAGGAGAATTGGGAGGATTGCTAGGTGGCTTGTTCTGTTGTCTCTTCTTCTTTGCACATACCTTACCGCTCTTTTATAGAAGAAGGTATACGAACAGGACGATTTGACTCGGCCAGACTATGAGCCGCAGTGGAAGTGGCCACTCGTCAATATTTCCCAAGCAGGTATGTTGGTACTTTGGAGGGCGCGTTCAAAGTCTCCGTGACTGCTGTCCATTTTCGGTAATTGGTATTGAGGGCCTTATAGGCTTGTAGTGTGAACTATGCGTTTTGGAATCATTTTACTTATTCGGGCTTGGCATCCGGACAGATAATACTGCTAGAGATCAATCGCTCAGACTGTCACACGCCTAATAATATGCTTGTCATATGTGTGTCTTCTGGTTGAGCTAGGGCCGGCAGGCTCCATTCCTGATAGCTGCTTGGGAGCAACCCTGGTCATATGGCCATGGAGCATCATTGCAAGTCAATGTTGGATACTAAGTGTCGTTCGGCATTCGAGTTGTGAATACCCTCCGTTCATTAGATGTACTTCCGTGTAAAGTGATGTCGTTGAAGGAGCGGAGAAAGAGCGGTGCTGACTCAGTAACCTTGCTGGCTTGTTCCACATTCAAAGGCTTCCACACTCTCTGTGCCCAAATGTGGTCGACCTGGACACAGCCTCATTCACGTCTCAGCGGAAGCCAAGACCACGTCGGCCATTAAGTCGTCCACGATGGACCGTCCGGCACCTCTTTCCGGCCATCACAACTCTGCCCAGTCTCTGCGTTGACCTCGCTTCCGGATCTCACACCCTGCAAACGTTACGGGCAGCAATCTTAGAGTGCCTCAAGCATGACGAACTCACCCCATCGAGACGATGGAGACGACAGCGAAAGACCTGCGAAGCGCAGACGTGTCGCCAATGCCTGTACGGCGTGCAAAAGCAGGAAATCGCGTGTAAGCCGGTCACCATCAGATCATAGGCAACGTAGGACGATACCGTGGCTGATGGAGCGAGAGCGCAGTGTGACGGAGTCTCACCAATCTGTGGGACATGCAAGCATATGAGTACTGAATGCTCATATCCACCGCAGATGTCCAAGACCGATCAGTTGAGACAAGAGTGAGTCTTCTTTACTTCCCGAGGATAGGGGGACAAGGCTCGATGCCGGTCTCTCTCAGATGCGCTGAGGTTCTATGCTTGTGCCGTCGCGTTCGGTGTGTTCAGCCGGACTTATATGGGAGAGAGGCAAAGAGCTTTGTCAACTACACTTGGACGAACGTCGGCTACAGTACTATGACTGACTCATACAGATTCTCGACCACCGTAGAAGGACTGGAAAGTCGCATGGGAGGTATAGAGCGCTTACTTTCACGATTAGAATCGCGATTTGCCACAGGAGCACCTCCTACACCTGCTTCCGGAACAGAGAGAGCATCACAACCAGCAACTCGAGCCCCAACTGCAGAGGATGGAGAGATTGTCGTATGTGAAGATGCCTTTCGCGGCGTACCTCAGTCCAATAATCATGCCGATGCTATTGGCATCGCACCTTTCAGCTCTCAGGAGGGAAGCGTTTACTTCGGGCCTTCTTCGAATATAGCCTTCCTTCGTCTTGTCTCACGCGCGCTGGCGAAGACCACGGGAGCCTCTGGATTTTCAGACCACGGTAGAGCTCAAGCATCTGGAGAGACATCTCAGGACGAGAGGGCGCTTTACTCGGCTGGTATGCTAAACAGACCCAATGCCAATGGTCGACGAGCGGAACGAGTTCAGTCGCAGTACACACTGCCCAGCGAAGCGAAGACTAGAGAATTGCTGGATGGCTTCTTCGTTAATTGTGGGCACGTCCATCCGTACGTGCATCAGCCTACCTTCATGCACGTTTACGAGCAAGCACTTCAGTCGAATTTCACGCGCGTTTCCAGAAGTTGGCTTGCTTTGCTTTATATCCTGCTGGCATTATCTGCACTATCTTGGCCATACCGAGCAGTGGCAACAGCTCACGTCAACTCGGAGGCGGAAGAATGGTTCCAGACGGCCTCAGATCTATGTATGGAGCAAGTTTTCGACGAGACTCAAGCAAGCCTCGAAACAGGTATGTATCTAACGTCTGAAGAAGAAACGCTACGTAATATTGGCTGACAATATCACCAGCGCAGTGTCTTCTGTCGATGGTGTTGTACCTTCAGGGGACCCACAACTCGATGAAGATCTGGGTTGTGCATGGCCTTGCGACGAGGACAGCGTTGCAGCTTGGGCTCCATTCGACAGAAGCCAACAAAGCCTGGGCGGATCCAATTCAAGCCGAAGTTCGAAGGCGTGTCTGGGGCGGCATGGTGTTGCACGACGCAACGCTAAGCATGACGCTTGGAAGACCATCGCACGTATCAGAACATCGACCATTCATGGCTACGCCGCAAATATATGCTGACTCTGCCGCGCGTGGAGTCCTGGATCATGATGAGACATCACTTGCTTTCTTCCGTGGCAACCTGGATCTTTACGATATATGCTCTCGGATTATCAAGATTCTCTATGGAGGCAATTTTGGAGGCCGAATGAAGATCGGTCTTGACAAAATTGGCAGCATCTACAGCCTTGAGGCAGACCTCATACGCTGGTCGGAGACGCTGGGATCGCATGTCACTCCACTGCAGCTGTCCGAGGTCAACTCGATTGCGCAAGCGCCAGTCGACATCACCATCAGAAGGCTTCGTACCATCATGACATTGCGATTCATGAATGCTCGAATCCTCATACATCGCCCGCTTCTGGAGGGCCTGCTCGAAAATATGTCCTCGAATCAGCCTGATACCGAACACATTCGTCTGATGCGACAAGCCGGTACATACAGCATCAAAACTGCCCTTTCTTGCGCAACACGATGCATTTCAACAGTATACACGCTGGTCGTGGGCGCGGACTCTGCCGAGTGGAGCAAGCAGCTGGGCGCATGGTGGTTCACCGTTTATTACGTTTTTCAGGCGAGTTTGACCATTATTGCTAGCTTGATCATCTCGCGAGTATCCTGGGGAGAGCAAGAGATCCTGACGACATCTGATCGGACAACTGCGTGTCAAACACTGCATGACACACTTCAGATCCTTGATGCTTTCGACGAGGGACATCTGACCATTTCGCGCACTCGGACGTACCTGCAGGATCTCGTTCGCATTGCTGCACCCTTCTATAACGAGCAGCCAGATGCTGGTGTCAACTCAGTGTCGATCTCTCAGCCAGCGAGCGGAGTCAACAATCGCTTTCCGTCCTCAGGACTTGGGTATTCTGTTCAGCAGCCTGTGCCAATGATGGCATCGTCCACGTTCAGACAATTCGCATCAGATATCGATCTCGAGAGCTTCATGTTCCCAACAGAAATGCAGAACTTCGGAGGTCCATTCACGGGGACAGAGCAGCCTCTGATCTAAAGAAAACATTAGGCCGCGAGAGAACTTGAGCCCACGTCTCATTGTACTACCGTCGCCGCGCTTGATATACTCAGGATGTTGCATTCAAGACAGACGCAAGGAGCTCCGTGAATTATTCCTGAACACACTTTCTGGCTTGTCTTGAGGAAGGCTTCGTGCATTGCACGTTTGCAAGCCCGCTTTTTGCCCGCCTGAAGTACGTACTTACGACATGAGCGCAGAGCTGCGCCGCAGCATCAATACGGCATGGCGTACTTGCATCAGTTGTCGACATTGAGACTGCGAGTCACGGATTTAGCTGCTTCGGACATTTCCAGAGACCCGATCACAGTGCTTTTGAGAGGCGCACTCCGGGTCGAGTTCCCGAAATTTGCGAGGGTCTGCACCCGCCTCGACCGGATGGCCTCTCCGGATGGTATCACTAGCGACGTGAGTGCGCATTAGTCCGCTCTCTCGCCATTCTTTTGTGGGTATTAATGGCATTATTCCGCGCATCGTGCTAGCATGCCTCCCTTGCTTCATCAAAGCTGGACCGCGCATCAACTGCTGCGAACTTCAATCCTCGACACAGTATGGAACGAATAACGAGAATAATATCAAGACCGCAAGCAAAGCCTTTCCGATCACAGCAATTGAAAACCGAGAAGATCGAATTTGACGACGATGGCCTTCTCAAATTCTCACCGGGCGACATCGAGAACCCAAAGAACTGGACAGTGGCTCGACGATGGTACATCACCATCGTTTGCATAATAGTCGTGATGAACGCTTCGATGGCTTCTTCATCGCCCTCTGGCGTTCTCAAGAGCATGACGGAACACTTTAATGTTTCAGAACGAGTTGGCGAACTCACTATATCACTGTTCATTCTGGGATACGTTGCTGGTCCTGCAGTATGTATAGCGTCCAACAATCCAGACAAACAAGAGAGACTAACTGTATACGTCTAGCTTTGGGCACCTCTATCCGAGCGTTTTGGACGACGCATCATTTTCATTTCAACCTTCATCGTTTACTTCGCCTTCACCTTCATGTGTGCCTGGGCACCGAACATCGAAGCACTCCTGATCGGTCGCTTCCTCTGTGGCACGTTCGTCAGCGGCGCCATCGCCATCGCACCTGGCATCTTCGCAGATCTGTGGGGTCCAATTGAGCGCGGCAAGTCGATGACACTCTTCGTCACGGCTTTGCAATGTGGACCTGCAATTGGACCAGTCACGGCGGGCTTCTATCAACTGAAGTTAAACTGGCACTGGATCTTCTATCAACTGCTATGGATCGCGGGCGCGAGCTTGTTCTTGCTGCCCACTATCCCAGAAACACAACCTGCTCGAGCACTCGCCAACAAAGCATACCGTCTACGTCGAACAGAGGTCCCCGGATTCGAAAGTGTCCGGGCGCCGCTCGAGGTCCAGCAGCAATCTCTTGTCGCCATGTTCAAGAAAGCTCTGGTCACACCTTGGATTATCCTCATGGACCCTATCGCTTTCTTGTTGGCAATCTATCTGACGGTCATCTACACCTTGCTGTACATGCTGTTCACCATCTTCCCGATCGCATTTATCCAGATCAGAGGATGGAACGCAGGTGTCGGCGAGCTTCCGCTGCTCAGCGTCTGCGTTGGGCCTTTCATCGGCGCAGCGTATGTGTGGTGGGAGTCCGGCAGACAGAGGAAACGCATTGCGGCCGGGCATGTTCACTGTCCCGAGGACTCCTTGCCGGTCGCCATGTTCGGTGCGGTCGTTTTTCCGATCGGTCTCTTCTGGTTCAGCTGGACAGCAGGCTATCCCTCTGTTCCTTGGATTGTCCCTGTAATTGGGGCAGCGGTGTTCTGCATGCCGTTCCTTACGCTTTTCGTCGGATTCTCAAACTACTTGAGCGAATCATACCTTCAGTACGCGGCTTCTGCGCAGGCTGGGAATACGATGGTACGATCACTGGTAGCTGCCTCAGCTCCACTCTGGACGAGCAATATGTTCTCTGCCATGGGTGTGGGAGGTGGTGGCTCCCTGATTGGCGGTATCGCAGTTTTGCTGATGCCGATTCCCTTCGTATTCTACAAGTACGGTGCGAAGATTCGGGAGAAGTCGAGGTTTGCGCCTTCGCCGGACGAGAGGACAACCAAGGTGCCATCGAGCGACGTAGCGCCAACTCCGTCGCCTGCTGAGGCTGGAGAGGAGAGTGAAGAGCGGAAAGAGGAGGTCGAAGATCCTCTTTCTGATACTGACAGTCAGAAAGACACGCGGTTTGAAGATGGTGATAAAATTGAGAAGAATGAGGCTACAGTATAGCTAGGTACTCGACAGAAAATCTAGCGTTCTAGCGAATCGATGATATGCGAGACACGTAATCTTTTTCGCTCTGATATCTAAAGCATGATTCTCTTACCAATCCTCGCCCCACGCAATTAGCCAAATTCCTCGTTGACGTCTGATCGTCCAAAACCTCATCGCAGACTAACCCTCTCCCCAAAATTGCCGTTCACTCTCAAAAAGAAAACCAAGCTGTCTCAATCCTCCTCCTCACTCTCACTCCCAAGCCTCTGTCCCTGCCCAAACCTCTTCGCAAACCCCTTATCCACCATCTTCATTTCCTTCACCTTCCTCCTTCCCTTCCTCTCCTTCCCCTTCTCCTCCTTCCCCTTCTCCTTCCTTTCCCAACTCTCCTTCTTCGGCTTCAACCCCCTCTTCCAATCCCTAGGCATCTCCTTTCCCTCCCATATCCTTTCCTCCCTGGCTTCACTCGCCGCACTCGCAAGATTCGCTGGTTTGAGGAGGTGATCGAATGCTTGGTTGACCTTTTTGAGGAGCCTGATACGCTGGGCTTCGAGATGAGGATGTAAGGAGGGGGCTTGGAGGGTTGATGAGAGGGAGTTGTAGGCGTTGCGGACGTCGGTGGGTGTGATGGGGTCTAGATGGCCTAGGCTGAAGAGCTCTACTGGAGATTTGGCATTTTCGATGCGCGAAAATCGTACATCCCGAGCGTCTCTTGCGGCTTGTGCGAGATTTGCTGGTTTCACGAGAAAATCAAACGCCTGGTCGACTTTCTTGAGGAGGCGTGTGTGTTGGGCTTCGAAGCGAGGTTCTTCAGAAGTGCGCTTCTTGTCCTTGAGGACTGATGAAAGAGCTCGATAGGCGTTCCGGACATCTAGGGGCGTGATGGGGTCGAGTTGTGTCAGGTTGAGGATGTCCAAGGATGTCGTGGACTTCTCGAGACGAATGTAGAATTCATGATCGTCCAGATCTATGTGCGATGTGTCGGGTTCGAAGTGCAGGCTGGAAGCCAGCGTGTCGGTGAGGGTACGGATCTCTTTGCTTGACATTTTTGGTTGGATGTTTGAGATGAAATGGTGGTGTCTTGGGTATTGTTGCAGAGTGTTGGCGTTCGATGAGGGTGTGGGAAGGAAGATAAGAATGGCACGAGGTTTAAATGCACCATGGATGTGGTCCTGCTTGAGGACAGCGACTATGCTCGAGTGTGGGGACTTTGTTTGAGGACAGCGATTAAGCTTTCTCGAGCTGGTGAGCGCACAACTCTTGAGGACACATCAAGATTTTCGTATACACAAACCAGTGAGTATCATTTGTTCGCGCGAGCTCTCATGAGATGACTTTTTCGACCTTCTTCAAATATCAAAACACCCCCGTCCAAGTAAGGCATCTACGCACGACCTGTTTCCTCTCATTTTACCTTCCCATTCGCGACTCCATTCAACCCTGCGCGATCTCCATTCTTGTGCTGCTGACGTCCATGATAGCGAGAGCGGGCATTCAGCTCCCCATTCTGGTCGATTCATGTATGTAGGCGCAATAAAGGGAGGCGCCTGTCTGCAAGGTAAGGATGAAGGTCAGAAGGAGGAGGATGGAGCAAGATTGATGGTGTCTGGAGTGAGGAAAGAAGTCTTGGCAACAACAAGGATCCATGCTAGCGTGAACTCTCGTCAACCTCAGGCCTCACTGCTCCATCTCCAGCAGCTCCGACGGCGACTTCTATCACTGACTTACATACATATGTCGTCCCTTGACCTCATCCAAAGGGCATAGACAAATCAAATACCTCAAAATGCCCATCTCAACCCTCCCAACCTGGCCC
The DNA here is from genome assembly GCA_003666085.1 of Pseudocercospora crystallina. Taxonomy (NCBI): domain Eukaryota; kingdom Fungi; phylum Ascomycota; class Dothideomycetes; order Mycosphaerellales; family Mycosphaerellaceae; genus Pseudocercospora; species Pseudocercospora crystallina. Next base: position 50,601 of record QQNG01000295.1, read on the forward strand.
CTCATTCTCTTCGGCGTCCTCGAACCGGCCGCTCTGTACGCCCATCCCCTCCAACACGTCCACTCCTGTCCCCTCAACCCTACTGACACCTCCCTCTCACAGCATCTGGGCCTTCATAGCCACCCTCCAAGACCCCTTCACCTTCTTCTCCTCCCAAGCCCCCAACCACCCCATCACCCAATCCTCATTCCCCCCTCAAGCCCTCGGCCAAACATACATGCTCGGAAACTGCTACCTCCTCCTCGCCGCCATGGCCGTAATCTGTTGTTTCACACCAAACGCCTCGACGTCGAAGTGGTATTTGATTGCGGTTGCTGTGGCGGATTTGGGACATATTTGGGCTACTTATGTTGCTGTGGGAGGGGAGTATTTTGGTAATCCTGGTGGGTGGAATGATATGATTTGGGGGAATGTGGGTGTTAGTGGGTTTTTGCATGTTAATCGGTTGGCGACTGTGGCGGGGATGTTTGGGAAGCTGGGGGAGGGAGATGATGAGGAGGAGGCGAAGGTGAAGAAGGTGAAGTAGATGGGGTTAGTGAACTTCGTGCGGTTTCGATATACATGCTAATTCCGTCTGCGATAGCTTGAGCCTCTCACTCATCAAATCCCGATCTTATGGCACCAAGTGTGATCTCATGCGCTCAGTTGTCCTAGACATTCTCGAGATGCTTCTGGTGCCGCCCATTAGCTGGCTACTCACTTTGGCTCGAAAGCGTCAACAGCAGATCAGCATCTCCTCGCTCCAACTGCAGGCGCTGGCCCCGCTTCGTCAAGATCTCTTGAAAGCGAGTGACTTTATCCTTCACGTACTTGCGCGCCAGCTCAACTTCCGCAGCCTCGAATTTGCTGTGATAAGAAGCCAGCTCGGCCCTTCCACTACCATTCGAGAACTCGAGCACCCACTCTGTGCTGCGTGGACTCTGTAATTCCAGTCGAACACGCACACGGAGCTTCGAGACTTGACGAAGGACTTCTTGAGGTGCCCTCTTCAGGAACAGGCGCTCCGTGTGCCAGGAGCTGCTGTACCACGCACCTGGACTGCAGACAGACAAGTAGATTCCATGCTTGCCGGAGAGGTACCAAAGTGGTAGCGCCTCCTTCCGAATCAGCCGGGAAACCTTCGTGACTGGTGGTTCAGCGCATATCCGGTCTCTAGTCGGGAGCCAGTCAAAGTAGTGCTCATACACGAGGACTCGGAGCTCAGTAGGAAGTTCTTTGAACTTCTCGAAAATGGACTCCTCATAATCATCAGCAAACTCGAGGTACCAGATGAGCTGCTCCTTATCGTTCAGACTCAGGTTGTATCGTTGACCGAGTCGGCGCTGCTTGACGAAGGTCTGAATCTCCTCCAAGGTGCATTTGTTGTAGTTCAGCAGTCCTCGTCGGCACCGAAATTCAATGCTCAATTCCTCGTCGGATGCCTTGCTCTCCCAAGGGTCGAACACCTGCAATCTCCAGTACTCGCGGCGCTCGATGTTCCTGCCATCCTTGGCATGGCGGATGAGGTAATGAAGCATAATTGCTTTGTCGTTTGGGTGGCGCTGGAAGAAGATCGATGTGAGCGATTTGCGTTGCCAATGTTGACTCAACGGTTGATGACAGGTACGACTTGTTGTTGGGGGATGTATGTGTGTTTGGGTATGAGGAGCTGGAAGAATGTCAAACGGGAAGTGGTCGAAAAGCGCAGGTGTCGGGTGTCGTCGGAGAGACAAGGCCACTCTTTTCCCCCACCCTCATTCACTCATAAGGTCCAACCGTGTTTTCTGGTCACTTCCAGAGGTCGTAATCTTTCAATTCTGCTGTCCCATAGTGCACGCATCTCGGCCGATGATTTCGCGCCTCTTCATCTCGGTTCTCGCACCGCGAAAGATTGCCAGCACCTCCATCTCCCTCTGCTCTCAGTTCCAGAATCAATTCCCATGGTCCAACCCATAAATCCCACTATAAAAACTCCCCGGCGCAAACAATTGAAGAAGCAAATACCCAGCTTCCCTATCCATCCCAAACTCACCATCACCACCCGTCATCTGCGTCTCAAAGATTATCGCTCTCTTCAACACACTCTTCTTCGCCTTTTCCAACCACCCTTCTACCCCCTCAAACCCCTTCCAGCGTCGAAGAACTGCACACTCCTTGTCCTGCAAAATCGGGCTATCTTTCCCTCCCACGTCGAATACCCATATTCCGTGATCGATTACGTGCATCTTCACGCGAAGAGTTGGGATGCGTTTCAGTACACTTAGTGGTGCGGTCATGAAGAAGCGTTCGTCGGATTTGGAGACGAAGGTCCATCCGGGGGCCACGGTGAGTGAGTTTGGGTGGTGGGAGAGGGATGTCATGAAGTGGTGCTCTTCATACCAAACGTCCAAAGCCTCTTTTCGGATCAGTCGCGAGACTTTTGTGATTGGAGGTTGTGCGTAAAATCCAGTAGATGGTAGAGATCGGATGTGGTGGGTGTATATGTTCACTCGTAACTCAGCGGGCAGGTCGAGTAGTTTATCGAAAGTCACTTCTTCGTCGGCTAGCTCGAGCGCTCCGACCATCTCTTGGTGATTTCTAGGTAATCCTGCTCCGGCTATTCTTCGCCGCCTGTAAAAGGGTCTGAGCTCGGTGATGGAATATCTCTCGTAGATCAGAAGTCCGCGCTGGAGTCTTAGATCCTTCTCGATGCATTCCTGGTGTATGTGTCCGACCTTAGGGACATGCAGCTTCCAATAGTCGGTAGCCTCGTCTTGATCCTGGGGAGGGGATCCACAGGAGGAAAGGCCTTTTCCATTGCACATGATAGTGGTGGTAACGATGGTGATGTTTGATGGCGGCCAGATGATGCTAGGAAGCTTGGAAAGTCTGAGGTGAGGGAAAGAATCATGACAGCGAAAGTTTCGAAAGCCAAGCATTGAGAGGGCATTGTCCGGTACCATTCCGCTGAGTGTGCGTAGATAGAATAAGCTTTAAGCTCCCCATTCACTTACCACTGTGTCGGATATGGCCGAAGCTTTGCTAAACTCAATGGGGAAGCAGCTGTCATGTGCTTCAACGCCACGACTCTTGTAATCACCTTCGTTGCACCTCACTGCAATCGACGGCGCAAGAAGACGACCGGCTTCACAATCTTCCCACACGCCACCAGCCCTTCACAACTCATTCATGCCCTACGCCGACTCTGCCTTCTGCTCCTCCCCACCCCCAACCGCATCCCACGCACTCAACGGATCCGCCCAAATCTCCCAATGTCCAATCCTCCCCTCCCCGTCAAACTCCCCAAACCGATACACAAAGCTTTCCTTCCAACTCACCCCCGTCTTAATAGCCTTAAACTCTCCACCCCCTTGCACAAAAACCACTCCTTTCCCGTTCCCGCCCTCCGTCTGTACAGCGAATTCGCTCATAGCCGGACATGTGTCGACTTTCATGCTCAGCACTTGGCCTAGTGTGCCAAAGTATTCAAGAAATTCGTCCGGGCCGGAGTAGGTTCGTCCGAGGAAGTGGAGACGGGTACGGGACCAGGATGGGCCGTGTTCTGTGATTTTGGGTGAGGGGGTGAAGTATTTCTTCATGAGGTCCTCGGGAGATGGTGGAGATTCGAGGGCTTTGCAGAAAGCATGGCAAGTATGTTGGATGATGGAAGCTCGGTCTGTTGTTGGTGGGAGGACTTCTGGGTCGAGACGTTGGGTTTCGGCCATTAGAGACATGATGGATGATGGCGAGTTTGCTGTTACACTTGACAATGTAGTTATTTCTTGGGCTGAGGTCCTTCGGTTGATTGTCTGTGTTCTGGTGAAGGCAACATTGTAAAAGATATATTCTAGTCAGGCGTGATGTCATGCTGAAGTAATTTGACCGACCGACCCTTGTCGATGAAAGATCGCACCATCTCGCGCGCGGGTACCGACTTACCAGGTGATGTTGTTGTGGAATAGAATAGCTTGTGTGGGTACGCTGTTCCCATTGTACATCAGCACAACGTACTGTAAGAATATAACTACACTTAGCATCTCTCATCTTTCATCATCAGTCCCCTTTTGTTCTCCCCGGACTCCGACTCCTATTGCTGCTATTTCTCCCAGGCGCTAAGAAGTCCTCGGGAATGTCATTCCAGTTCGCTGTTCCTGCGGCTGCTCCTCCTGCGTTGTGTGGCCTTCTCTGTCTATCTTCATCACTCGATGTATCATAATCATCTCCATTCTCTTCGCCAGAAAGCTTCCTTCGATCCAAGGTATGCATCTGTACATTACTGCCAGGCGGTGGACCCGCGCCAGGTCTCGCTGGTGAGCCATTCCTGTATGGGGCGTTCTGATCGACGAAGCCTTGTCCGGGTGTCCATTTCGGCCTTGGTGGCGGCTGCCATGCACGTTGCGCAGCTTCTTGGTTGAAAGCTGCATCTTCTCGTGCTCTTTGTGCACGCTCTCTGCTAAGTCGATCACTAGCTTCTTGCCACTTGGGACTGACTTCCCACATCCAGCCATCACCTGTGGTGTTACAGACTGGCAACGCCCAATATCGCGGATCTCCCCCCAATACATGGAACAGATTTCGCTTCCAGCCCAGGTCGAACGCATTTGGCATCTTCTCACTGTCTATCTCGTCAAGGTAGTTGTTGTACCTTTCGCGCTCCCTTTGGGCTTCAAGCGATGCGTACGACCGCTGCAGACTTGCATGTGCTGGTGATGAGGTATCCAGAGCAGCACCGTTTGGTGGAATTGGCGAGGGGTTTCTTGAAGTTTCGAGCGGTGTGTCTCCTTCTTCAGGCCGAAGTACACCAGGGAGAGCATTTGCATGAATCTCCTTCAGGCGATCCGTCAGTGGCTGATGCTGTGGGCTCGATTCAGAACTCTCATCTGCTAGACTATGTCGATTCGGATCGTTGAACTGATTTGCCATGCTCTTCTTCACCGGGCTAAGGTATCTCGTCTTCTCCAAGCTCTCGATCGTCGTTTGCCCAGTCAGGACTAGGTAGATATGCCAAGCAGTGAATCCGGACAGAACCAGTCCAATGATACCTCCCAACACAGACAGCAGGATAGTATTCACAACCAGCATTCCCTGCGTTGTTTGTACGCGATCGCTGAACTCTTCCCAAACCCACCAAGCCGTGACCGAAAAGCATAGCCAACAGAACAAGCTCGTGTACACCAAGAATAGGATGAATGCTTTATAGTTCCTGAGCCCAACGCAAGTTGCCAGCCAGGGGCAATGATGGTCCATCTTCAGTACACATTGCCCGCATGTTGAGCAGTGATGCGTCCGGTCTGGCTTCACCGTCTGGCACTTCTTGCAGTATCTCGGTTTGCCTGTGCTCTTAGCTGTCACCGACTGGGGTAGCCACTCTCTAGGTATTGCCCCATCGGGATCGTTATCCCTGTCATCTTCGTATGTAGGAAGGCCTTCATACCCTCCTGCTTTTCTCCCGACATCCGTTCGCGGGTCGGATGGCGATCCTGGGCTGGTGAATACAGCTATGGTATAGCTCGTATTTGCCAACCCATACAGGACGACTCCAAGACCTGCGCGAAGATATGCGGCCCAGTCGCTTCTACCCAAGAAGGAGACGTTGACTTCAACGTACACAGCCCAAGACGTGAGGCCGTAAACGAAGAGCAGCGGGAAGTATGCGAAAGTTTGACAGCAGCATCGTTCGATTTTGCGTGCCCAGCTTTTTCGTCGGCGGTGGAAGGGCGGGGAGGGTGTGGTTCGGGCGGATGCCAGGGTCGGCATATCATTGAAGGAGGTCGAGGGCATCGTCGTGCAGCGGAGGGTATGCTATCTCGTCGCCATGGTGGAAGTCGCAGGCGGCGTCGATGATACCTGCGTCGGAATAAACTTGATGAAGGCGATGAGTATGGATATATCCGGCTTGTCGTCGCACAGCAGCCTGCAGCCTTGTCCTCCCCTGCGCAAAAGTCGTCAGCGTTGTGATGCTGATCGTCGACGTCCACTGCCACGCGTGTGCTCGCGCATGGCGGTGCAGGGTTCGGCAAGCCACTGCCGACGTCCGATTGGCTGGATCAATGCAAGGTGGGTCTTGACTTCGACCTCAGTTCCATCTTGACACTGCATTCCGCCCATTCACTCCTTCCCACGTGCAAATTGAATCAACAACCTCTGACTAGACTGACTTCGTATACACGCGACCGCCATACCCTCAATAAAACGCACGGATCCGTTCGAGTCATTACCAACAGACGTGTCAATTCTCCGAGGCTTACACAAAGACCGGCTGCTCGCATACACAAACACAAGCACAGCACAACATGTCCGGCTCGGATAGCGCTTCTCTAAGCGCGCAAGTCAATAGACTGAACTTGCCAAACGACAGTGCCTCAGTATGATACGGTGCATAGATGACTCCAAGCATCCTTTAGCTTACACTCCCCTCCAGACCTCCTCTTCAGAAACAAAACCCTCCGAACTAGTAGCCGTAGTCGACGACCTCCTAAACCAACTCTCTTCCAAATTCACCAGTGTCTCTTCAGAAATGCTAGGAAAATGTGAGTTGCCCCCTACCGAATGCTCAGGTACCCCCTGCTCATTCCACTCTTAGTAGACGAAATGTCGAAACGCCTCGACGCCCTCGAAGGCCAAATCGCCGCTGGAAACGCCGCCGCAGCCGCAGGCACTTCCTCGGATGACGCAGACTCAAAGTAGTATTCACACATCCGTTTCGGCAGTTTTATCATGGAAGTACGTCTTTTACGAATGGAGCATACATTCCGGCGTTCGCAGTATCAGGTTTTGTTGGAATTTTACGTTTTAATGCGGGAGGGGCTCATTGAGACGTTCAAGAAAGCTTGTCTTGAGATGTTGGAGGAGTTGGAGGCGGAGGGAGAGGAAGCAGGGGTTGATGATTTTGGGGGTGACGGGGGCGGCGGGGGCGGCGGGGGCGAAGGGGATGAAGAGAAAGAGGAGGAGGAGGAGGGAGGAAAGAAGGTTAATGATGAAGCGGTTGTGATTGAGGGTAAGAACTAGGGTGTTGAAGGGTTTGAAAGGATTAGCGATGGCGTTGTAGGCTTTTTGTAGGGTTCACTGAAGGCGTAAGCAGAGTGGTAGACATCGCAGTCGCCTGCAATCGTTTCCGAGTATATTCGCGTTGTACACTTTGCTTTCCTCCTTCCGACTATGAAGCAGCGCTGTTTCGCTTTCGTTTCATCATACACAATACAACAAGAGTGGTATCATCCCAACAGGCAGTCGTCCATCCATATCGTCTGTACCCTGTCTCCAGTAACGCCCCCGTTCAACTCCTTATTCCAAATCAATATCTCTGCACGACCGCCTGCCCAGCAATCGGCCCAAACCGACTTTTAATATTATCAGGCATGTCAACAACGCTGCCAGGAAACCCTTCATGCTTCGCCTGCAGCTTCACCCGCTCCATCAGATGGCTCACAGGCAATGAAGGTGCTTTAAACTTCTTGACCATCTGTACCCGCTCGTCATCATCGTATGCGTGCAGCGCATAGTGCTCCCGTATCAGCCGTTGCGAGTCTGGATGTGATGCGGCGTAGACTTTGTGCGTGCACCCGTCTAACGCGCATATCCACGTGTCTTCCTGTATGTGATCCGGTATATGCGCGACTTCGAGTGGGCGGAGTGGCAAGTCGGTTGTGTTTTCGTTCGCGTCGTTCGATGATGTTGGCGTGGCGGCTTCTTCCGGTGAAGTGGGTATATCAATGCCCTCGTCGTCGTGGTGCCTCGAGCTTCGGCGCTTCTGTTGCCGTGATTGAGAGTCTGGCGTTTCCTCCAGATGCTTTCGTTTTCCACCGATGGGTGATGAGGGCGGTTCTGGGTCATCATCTGAGTCCTCTTGTGCAGAAGGCCCTTTGCCGCTATTCCGCAATGCAGACTTGCTTGCTTTGCTCGCTCTGGGCCTCAGCGAAGACTTGTTCTTTTGCTCTCGTGCTCGCAACTCCTCGTCACTGTCGTCCTCCTTCGAGGGCGTCGCCACTGGTTCCGGCTGTGATGGCACTGCAGCCGAGCCTTGTCTCGTCCGTCGCAATGGTCCCTTCGCTTTCGGAGGAGGCATTGACCTGCTCGTCTCGCCTGCTTTCTCGCCTTCTGCTTCCTCTTGAGCCTCTGGAATGACAGCGCTTGCGGCATCTGATGACCCGTCTAATGAGATGACTTCCACCGGCTGACTCCTTGGCTGTCTCCCCCGTTTTCTCTTCAAGCTGCTCGTTTCTGAGCTAGCATCGACAGAGTTTTGTCTGGTATTCCTCGCCTTCGGTGCTCCTTGTTTGGAAGCAGTTGATGAACTCTCCGAAGGTGCCCTTGTCCTCTGCTTGGGTTTTGCATGTTCAGTCTTCGTTTCATCCTTCGACTCTGACAGTGGTTGTTGTCTCCTCTTCGCCATTGCGAAGGAGTCTGGAAACTTCCTGTAGAAGTACTTGTATAGTGGGTATTTGCTCCATGTCATGCCTTCCTTTCCCATCAGCATGGAGCTAATCAGGAACTCTTTATGTCCGAGGATCATCTCCTCTCCTTTGCTTGGATCGTCCGCCTCAAGCTCCTCCCTCGCATACTTCTCGAAGAGCTCTTGTGTTGTGTAGTCCGGCAGTATCTCGGCATTCTTGCCTTTCCCCTTCTTTCTCACTTCTCTGTACGCATCCGCGACAAAGTACAAAACCTCCACAGCCTCGCACATTTCAGCGTACATGTTCTGGTACTTCTTGGCCGGCTTAACAGTAAACCAGCCCGACTTTCCTGCCGCCCAGATTGCAGTCTGTCCATCCTCGTACTGTCCATAAGAGTACATGCGCACATCTTCTAAGACGAGATTGACGCGTTTCTTGCCGGGGTTTTGTATGTAGTACTCGACATCTTCTTCGTCGAGCGGTTCGAGCTGTCCCACGACGGTCAGCGGATATGCAGCCGCGGCTTCAAGCAGATTCGCAGTCGCTTTCTCGTCTCCAGGTAGATGGACGTATGCGTTTGTGAGGGTGATTTCGGGCCATTCGTCTGTGTTCGATTCTATCGAGGGGTCACGCGGGACCAGTATCTCGCCTTCAGGTATCGCCTTCGCCATTGCGGTTGTCGCGAGGTCTCAGTCTAGACGTCAATCGTTCGTGTGTGAACATGCGACCATCTCCAACAGCTTTCCAAGAGCTCGGACGCGTGGTATGTGAATTGAATGTCGCGTTCCTCAGCTGCAGGCACTGAAGTCGCTCACAGGTTCGCGACCGAGCCGCGAAGACCAAACTTAGTCAGCGATCACAAGCCGAGGAACCGCCGATCTCGGCTGACCTTCCCACAAACTTGGAGCTCTCTAGAACTTCAACTTCACTTGCGATCCAATCTTCACACGCATCCAATATCGAACGGACTGCATACCTAATGGGCGGCCGCCAAATCCTCTGGCGCAGTCTTAAACAAGCATCAGCACAATCACCATCGCTACCATCCAATATCACCACAACCATGGCTGGCCCCATCTACGAAGGCGTTCTCGGTACGGTACGGTTCCCATCCATACCCACCACTTCACGCCATCCTAACGCGAACATATAGCTATTAACAAACCGCCCGCCATCTCCTCCGCTCAAGTGATTCGCGACGTCCAAAACCACTTCAACCCTTCAAAACTCTTCCGTCCATGGCTCGATCGGGAACGATCCAAAATCGAAGCCGAATCTCGTAACCAGCAGCAGAAGCGGAAATGGAAAGGTCGCAAGATGAGGGATGTCAAGATGGGTCATGGAGGAACTTTGGATCCCATGGCTACCGGCGTGCTTATCCTTGGTATTGGAAATGGGACGAAAGAGCTTGGGTATTTCAGTACCGACTGCACCAAAAGCTACGAGACTGTCGTACTATTTGGTGCGGCCACGGATACGTATGATACAGAGGGGAAAGTCGTTGGTCGGAAGGCACATGAACACATTACGAAGGAGAAGGTCGTGGAGGCATTGGAGAAGTTCAGAGGGAAGGGAATGCAGAAACCCCCAATCTTCTCTGCGTTGAGGGTACAAGGGAAGAGGCTGTATGAATATGCGAGAGAGGGCAAGCCTTTACCTGAAGGATTCGAGATTCAAGAGAGGCCGATTGAGGTGAGCGAGCTGGAGATGCTGGAATGGTATCCAGGCGGCACACACCAATGGCACTGGCCGGAGCGAGAAGCAGAGAGCAATGAGAAGAAGCTGGCGGAGCAGGCCTTGCGGTTGGATGGGCAAGCTACAAAAACACCAGAAGACACAGCGAAAGGGGAAGAGTCAAGTTTGAAGAGAAAGAGGACGAACGAAGAGGACAGCGCAGTGGAAAGTGAATCGACCCACAAGCGATCACGATCCGACGCCGAAACAATCAAAACCTCAGCAGACTCCGATGCCATGCCAGCAACCATTTCGCGACTGAAGTCACAAGAAGGCGCCCAACCCACGACAGAAACTGCCGAACCTCCCAAGGACGATGCCCAGCCTGCCAGCTCAGAAGCTCCCGACGCACCTTCAATAGGAACCACAGATGCCCCCAAGCCATCCTGCCCAGCCCCAGCCTGCCGTCTCCGCATGACAGTGACCTCAGGCTTCTACGTCCGCTCATTGTGTCACGACCTTGGCGCTGCGGTAGGGTCGCTGGGCATCATGGCGGAATTGTCGCGGACACGACAAGCAGGGTTCGCATTAGGCACGAATGTGCTGCAGTATGAGGAGTTGAAGGCCGGTGAGGACGTTTGGGGACCAAAGGTCAAGAAGTTGTTGGAAGAGTGGGCGGAGAAGAAGGAGAATAAAGGGAGCGGTAGCAAAGAGGCAGTCAACGGAGGCTCGTCGACGCAGAAGGCAGCAGATGCGGAAGAGGATGCCGCTGCAGGTGGAGCTGCGTGATGGATCTTGAGGCAAGATGGACTTCAAAATTGATTCAGTTGGGTTGCTATGATACTTAAGCCCATTGGACTGGATGACTTTTGGCAAGTCATCTGGAGCGATCTGCACTGCTGGAGCACCATCTCGAGCTCACATTGACATAGGTAGCTCTTGGAATACTGCAAGACGGCCTCGCATACAGTCGCGATTCCTGCTCCACCGACTGGCTCTTACCCACTGCCTCCAAAGTCTTCCTGATCAAGCTTCTGGCGCCTTGCAAACACCCTTATGAGCCTTCCACTCCTTCTTCTGACACTCTCGCGAGCAGTACTTCCGGACCTTGCACCGAGCACAAACCTCCAGCTCCTCGCCATCCTTGCCTTCCGCGGCACCACAAGAGCCGCAGACGTCGTTGCCAAATGGCTGGACTGGACCACCCTCCTCAGCGCCCACGCTGGCTTTTCCCATCAGTTACTCGAGCATTGACATGCCAGCCTTACCCCCAGCGCCCTTATCGCCTTTCTTTGTCTTATCGGAGCTAAATGCCTTCTTTCTCGGTCCGAAAGCATCCTCCATCGTCGAAGAGATCTGCGTCTCCCTTCTAGCGTACGGATTGAAATCCAGACAAGCCTTGGTAATGGCGATCTCTTCGGCCGTGGCGTCTGGTCTCTGAGAGGCTTCCGCCGTTGCGCGGAAGTTAGCCATCTCGTCTTTCATGCGTCCATGGTCTGGCGCCCAGACATTGATACAAAGTGAGGAAGGGAAAATGCGGTCGGCTTGGGAGACGAGGTGGTGGGTGTCGGAGATGGAAGACGGTCCGAAGTCCCATGGGACGCCTGTCATGCTCATCAGCTGGGTCTGGAGGTGGGCGATGTGTACAGGGGCGTGAACTTACCGTTCACGTAGCCGGTGTCGACATCCAATACCTCTTCGATCTGGGTCTGTGCCTCGCGCATGAGGCCGCAGGTCTTGTAGTGCGTTCTCATCACGTCGCGCTGGCTCTCAGAGATCTTGCAGCCAAGCGTCATGGCGCAAGCTCCTAGAATGACAAAGTGATACGCTGGGCCATAAGGGTCTCTAGTCCAGTCTTCGTCCGCGTCAAGGATCTCTCTCCTCAATTTCGCCATGTGGTCGGTAAGCGCTCCGCCATCCAGGTGGTTGCGAACTTTGTCGACATCGGTGCAGAGCTTGGAGTAGATGGAGTAGTTGAGCTCATTGACATACTTCTCCGCGCGAGCCTGTTTCTTCGACGGCTCCGGCAAGAACTTCGCAGGAATGCGCGGCGGTTTGGTGCTGATACGCGCCTGCTCAGCCTGGCGTACAGCTCCACGGTCGGCACTCTCTGGCCATGGTTTCGTGCCCGCAGCTTCAGCGAGCTTCTCCAAGCCGCATTGGTGGGTCAGCTCGGTGACGAGATCGAGGTCGTAGTCGCAGCAGAAGAGGCGGAGTGCTCAGGCGCCCATTGTGGGATGAAGGAGATCGTACTCCGCTGTACGAGATCGGTGAGTTGAAGATAGTTGGCTGCAAACGAGAAGGGATGCTAAGAAATCAACCCATAAGCGTTGTGTTACACCAACTCGTGCGCTAGGGAACACGCGCTAGGCAGACATGGATATGAGGAAGGTGCGATAGGAAAGTTGCATATGTCAAACGCTCGGACAGGGGTGTCAGGACACTCGCCCGTTGTAGAAGGACCGACACAGAGTAAAAAACACCGACATCGAAAGCAGCCAACATGCATCATTTGATGGGTATCTATACACGATCAAGCCATCGTTCTCGTCCTCAACTATGAGCAGCCTTGCGCGCTCCGCCCTTGCGCTCCGCCCACAGTTCAAACTCCGCTAGATCGTCATCTTGTACTGGAAGGTGTCGTTCTTCTTCTTCTTCTTCTTCTTCTTCGCCTTCTTGGGCTCGTCCTCACCCTCCGCCTTCTTCGCAGCTTGTGCCTTTAACTCCTTGACGCGCTCCTCAGGAAGCGGAGTCTCCGATTCCGGCTTGATGAGACCTTCCTTCCAGTTCGGGGACCTGTAGCGATTACCGACGAAGAACATGGCATTTGGTGGTAGACCGGCCCACTGAGCGCAGAGATCCTTGTGTGAAGGGTAGTCAGTCTTCTGACACTCTCGGCTGCAGTACCTGACAAGCTTGCAGGCGCCGCATAGCTTCAGTGGCTGACCATCTGGCCCGCAAGCACCGCCGCACTTTGTACAGGCAAGCTTGTGTTCGTCTGCAAACATCTTGATCGTCTTCGTCTCAGTGTCCAACGCAAATTTGCGATCTGCAGACAATTTGGCGATCGACTCTGCAGGGGCAAAGTCGTTGGGTGCAGGGACGTTGAACATGCGTGAGTGGGGATGAAGGCGATCACTCTGGTTGTCGTCCACGCCGCTCTTCTGCAGATCCTCTTGAGATGGAGAGGTGAAGTCGTACGGCTTGCCGTTCTGGAAGCCGTCAGGGCCATACAATGCTTTGGTCATCTGCTTTACAGCATCGCGCATCAGGCCGACTTTCTGGTAGATTGCCTTCAATTCACCGAGGAATTCGTCTGGAAGTGTACATCCCAGAGTCATCAGGCAGGCACCTGGCGAGAGTCAGCATCTTGGCGAAGCTATTCAGACGTCCGACTCACCGGCGATGACGAGCTTGTAACCGGGACCGTACGGATCACGCAGAGTCTTGCCCTCCTTCATCTCCTTGGCGCAGTCGGCATAGATCTGCTTGACGAAGCTGGGTCCTCCACGCATATTTGGGTCCTCTTGAACGCAGTCGCGCGCCCAGCCGGGCTCGGTACAGTCAGGTGCGTACACAGACATGTTAGGCGGCTTCACATCGTCCTCGTCGTCATCAGAATCTTCTCCAAGGACTCGACGCTCCTGCAGCATTCTACGGTGAATCACGCGGAACATGATATCAGAGAGGAGCAGATCGGCGATGCAGGTAAGGTCCTCGACGAGCTGCTTGTCGTGATCGGACCTGTGTGAAGTCAGTTAGGACAAATTGGTTGGCTGCGTGGTGTTGAGCATACTGGAACAGTCCTAAGCCCCAAGCACCCATCTTGACGTCGGTTGCGGGTGACTGTTGCTCAAGATATTGTCGTTGCGTGTTGATGGGTGAGTGGAAGCCAGAAGGTAAGGTAAGGCTTGGAGTTGTCGCCTGATCTAGGAGTCTGTGCTCAGATGCGCGCGTGAAGCAGGAAGGCACGCTGCAGGCACGCACACCTGCACTTTGTTAAGTCGTTGCATTCCAGGTTTCTAGCTTGCATGTGAATAAGCGTGCCAGATGTAGATGAAGGACACAAAGTTGATTCCTGGCCTGCGTCTCTTGTCGCCGCACTGCCCATGCATACATTTTCCCAGCCTGAACGCCTCGCTAAGGTACTCACATATCTTTACAGGTCCACAACAGACACGCCTTACGACATCTTCGCCCTCTTGCTCTTGCCAGGTCTCGGCTTGCCGCCCTTCATCTTCTTGACTGAGTAGCCTCTGTCGTCGTTCGTTGACTTGGCGTCGTTGCTCTTTGAAAACCGCTTCTTCCCACCAAAACCGAACTTCTCGTCTTTCTTTTGTCGCTTTCTGTTTGGTCCGTCTCCTTTCGCTCTTCGCTCGGCACGGTCCTTCTTCTCCGTGACGGCGGCATCCTCCAGGGCGACGTCGAACATATCGTCTTCCTTCTCGTTGAGGTCGGCTCCTTGTCGTTCTGCAGTTTGTTAGCATGAAGCCCAGCATCACATTACTGTATCTCCACTTACTCCTCTTCAAGGTCTGAATACGATCCAATGTCTCCCTCTTCTCCTTCTGCCTCTCCTGCAGCTTGGCAACTTGCACGGCCTTGCCAAACTTCTTGAGGTCTCTTTGCCGTCTCGCATCTGCGCTCGCCTTCTTTCTCGCAGCCTCGTCCAGCATCTTTGATCGCACCTTGCCCATTTGCTCTTCCGACTTGACCATCTCTGCGAAATAATCTGTTGGTCTGCTAAACGGAACGCCTTCTGCCTTCAACTTTGCTCTTGCTTCGGTAACTGCCTCCAACGATTGTCGGTAGAATGCGAGCTCGCGATTGAGATCATCCTCGACGTCTTTGATCTCAACAGGTTCGGCGGACGTGACTGCTTGGACAGCGGAGAACGGAAGGCTTGACGGAAGCGCGATCGACTTCAGTGATCTCTGCAGCGCGGCGGTATTGTTGATGGTCATGCGTTGGTGCGGTATCACATCTGCGCGATCCTCGGAGGCAAGCGATTCGATGTCTGAGAGCGGGATGTCCTCCTCGTCTTCGTCTTCCTCACCGTCGCCATTTGCTTGTATGTCGTCCTCTGATTCTGAATCCGACTCGTCTGACATAGGACCAATCTCCACGCCGCCCTCTTCGTCTTCGTCGTCCTCTGCGTCCTCACTCTCGTCGGTCTCCCACCCCTCGGCCTCGCCGTTTACCTCTTCCGCTTCGTGTGCTTTCTTCGCCGCCTTCTTATCCTTCTTGGACGACTTGGCCTTTTGCACTGCCTCCACTTCCTCAGCACCAGCTATCGCATCTTCAAGCGCATCCACATCAATTTCGGATCGTTGCTTCGCTCGTTTCCGCTTTTCGGCTTCTTTTTGAAGCTTCTTCTGCTTATCCAGTTTGTGATTCACGCCCTTCTGCCGGTCAAGGGCATCCTTGAGCTTCAACCCTTTCGCCATCTCGGTTTCGTGTGTTGTGCGATGAGAGAATGCGATGTTGGTCGGGTGTGGTATCGGAGACTTCGCAGAGAAATGTCGAAGAAAGTTCCTGCCGAATTTCGCGGAGCTGGGGCCGCTTCGGATCTCGCTGCCGAAACTCTGGACCCTTGTCACGGGCAGATCTGGTGCACCTTGCATGAACTTGCATACAGAATCTCTACTTCGCATCAATTTTGCGATGTTACGACCACGGCCTCGATGGCCGATACAGCTACCACTGAAGCCGAGATATAGGTTCACATTCCGTCGATTTGCCTCGGATAACCCACAACCACAACGAGCGAATCCCATATCGCGCTTGATTAAACACTACGAGCGACCTATCCAATACCTCATACGAGCAGCCGCCGTAGTTCTTGGAGCCCACGTCTTCCTACAATATGGCTACTCCGCCGACCGGACCTACGGAATTTCCATGCTACCAACTCTGGCCTCTTTCGGAGACTGGGTCGTTATCAGCAAGTACTACAGACACGGCCGAGATGTTGTGGTAGGAGATCTCGTTAGCTTCAAGCATCCCGTGAAGGAGGGAGAACAGGCAATCAAAAGAGTCATGGGACTGGGAGGGGACTTTGTCCTGATGAACACGCCTGGGAAGAGCGATGCGATGATTCAGGTCCCTGAGGGACATTGTTGGGTTGTGGGGGATAATTTGAAGCATTCGAGGGATTCAAGGGTGTTCGGACCTTTGCCGATGGCTTTGATCAATGGGAAAGTCATTTCGAAGTTTGAGTGGAATAGTGCGATGCCGACATTTGCTTGGATGGATAGTGGACTGCAGCCGGCGGAGGAGGATGATGTTGATTGAGATGATCAGACTCTCGGCAAGCCCATCCTATCATTTGCGCAGCCATCGCGCTCGACCAAGGTCAAACGCTTCCGATGGTATCAGCACAAGGTCGGGCGTGCAATGCCAGGGCTTGCATGCAATACTTCGACAGCCCTATGATGTGAAAGTCTGAGAGCTGGAAGCTTGTCAGTCACTGGTAGCTGACCTTCTACAGCTACATCACTGGTCTGAGCTCTCCACCTCTGCCAACACAGATTTCGCTCGAAAAGCACAAAATTCTTCAAAAAGCTCAAACTTGCAACGCTCCACGCGCCACTCCAGGCTTGGGACATATTGCGGTGTCATTATCAGAGCAGAGGTGGTTCTTTAAGTCACATTGCGCATTCGGACCTTCGCCTCCATCAACTCCAAGCATGTCACCTACGAACGAAGCCAGCCTGCTGGGCCTCCCACGAGAGCTACGCGATATGATTTACGACCTGGCTATCCAAAGCGATTTCTGCCATATCTGCAGTGAGTCGGTACCTTTGCATCTCGTCTGTCGCCAAATACATCATGAATCTGCGGCGCTGTATCAGCACAGGCAACACCGGGGAGCGTCATTCCACAAGGATTTCTGGAAAGTACACGAGGCTGTCGGCAATCGCAGAAGGATGTACTCTACTTATTATTTCACCATACCCACTCCTGGCAACCAAATATACAAGTCGCTCTGGCTCCGCTTTGGTGTTCAGACTCCCCGCCGGGTGCATCAACGTCGGAAACTGTACGAGCAGATGATACAAAGCAAGGAATACGAAGCTCCTTACGGTTACGAGATGCCGGTCGAGGACATTAAGATTGTCGGAATTACGCACCTCAAGACCACGAGGACTTGGGTGTCTGGTAACAGCTGTCCTGACGGGCCATATAGACAAGACATCGTGACTTATGACTGGTATTGGCACAAGAAGTCGCCATTTTCAGAATGCAGTACGGAGAATGAAATATCATCAGACGGACGCAAAAACGACGCGAGAGCGGTCGCAGAGGCGCTTGACAAGCTGGAGCTATGCACGAGATATGCTCCCAAGAACATGGAGATTATCGCGTTGAGGATGTGCGAGACCTTCAAGCTCGTCAACCAGCGATTGTTCAAAGCCGCCATGCTGGCGTGTGACACCAAAACCCCAGTAGATCTGGACGAAGACGAATATGAATGACGAACGGGTGTTCGCGCCACCAGGAGTGGTAGGTAGAGATGCCGCGGATGGAGGTAGTGCTCTTCTGAGAAATTTGAGTGCGACAATTCGAAAGCCTCAAAGCCGTGAGCCAAACCACCTTGGCTCTGTCTGCTTCCTGCACAAGTAGAGGATCTAAACTCCAAGAGCTGTCGAACCCTGATTGACCTCCAGTCGTAGAGGCTCCTTAGGAGATAGTGGTGTTTGCTCCTCAGCCCACGCGAAACTCGAACGCGCTTGAAGATTGAGTGGGTGGCTTGATGTGCTGACGAAGGCGGTCTCGAGACGGCGAACACCTGTCGCGCAACGATTCTGCATGCGGGCATGATCAGCTGAAATATTTCGCGAAGCCAATCACTCCTTCCCCAACTTCATTCACGGACGGCTTCCACCGCGGGCAGCCGGGCCCACAAAAACACGTGCCTAAGCCTCGACCATCGACCTCACGCGGTTGGTTCTTCTTCACTTGAGATCAACTCCGGCCACCAATATCACGACGATCGAACGGTTCAGGAGGATCCATTGCCGTCTTTTGTGCGATCGAACGGCATACACATGCATTTTCTGAACAAGCGAATATCGCGAGCGTGGCTTCATAGTCTTGGTCGAATTGATCAATGTTGCCAAGGACGCTTGCCTTGGACTTGGATAGAGATGTGCATCGAGCTTCCACCTTGCTGTCTTGCGCAAATTCGCTGGCACTGAGTGTATACCCTCAACTGGTGGACCAAACGATTGAC
The DNA here is from genome assembly GCA_003666085.1 of Pseudocercospora crystallina. Classification (NCBI taxonomy): domain Eukaryota; kingdom Fungi; phylum Ascomycota; class Dothideomycetes; order Mycosphaerellales; family Mycosphaerellaceae; genus Pseudocercospora; species Pseudocercospora crystallina. The sequence continues at coordinate 68,862 of QQNG01000295.1, forward strand.
AGCGGTGAAAATAAGCATCTCAGACAAGCTCGTCTTGATCGAGGCTTCTCCGCATTTTCCAAAAGCGTACTTGAATCCTATCACGTCCATTGCTGTCGCCCGCCACTCATTTACAGGTACCTGGAGACCTTACCAAGATTGAGGGGAACTGTATCGCTTCAGCCGCGTTCGGCTCTCGGCACGAGGTTCTCCTCGCAGGACACACAGTTGACCTGTCACTGAACCGATGCGAAAGATCGACCATGCGGCGTCAGTCATGCGAATGCGACAGCCTGCAATGCAGATACATCCAGCGAGCTTCGCTCTGTGAACATCGAATTGGGTATTTCGTGATCATTCTCCTCGCTAAGACCTGAAAAGCAAAAGGCGAGCAAGTGATCGTATATGAAGCAGTCGAAGACACGTCTGCATTCTTGACAACGTTTTCGAACCTTGATCCAGACAGGTTTTCATTATGGCGCCATCATCAGATCATCCCAAGTTCTTGGGTGTGCACGGCAAGCCCCTTGAATGGGTTGTCACGATCATTCTCACGTTCGGATTTGTGCTGGTTGGATATGATCAAGGTATGCTTTACCCATAAGCGACGCTCATCATCCAAGCTCCGCTAAACATCACGCACAGGTGTGATGTCCGGAGTCATCACCTCGCCTCAATGGCTCGATCTCTTCCCCAAAGTCAACGGCAATGCTACCCTCCTCGGATTTACCGTCGCCATCTACGACATTGGAACCATGCTGGGAGCAGTATCAATGATCTTCCTTGGCGATCGCCTGGGCCGCAAAAGATCATGCTTGCTGGGTGGTGCGGGCGTGATCTTTGGAGTCATCATCCAAGTCACATCCATGCCTTCTTCTTCCGTTGACGGCAGATTCGCCCAGTTCCTGATAGGCCGCACGATCACTGGATGGGGCAATGGTATCAACATGGCATCGATGCCGGTTTGGCAGTCTGAGCTGTCTCATGCTAGCCGCGGGATGCTGGTCTGCCTGTCTACTGGACTCATCGCGACGGGTACGATGTTCTCGTATTGGTGAGAAAGGACCTGATTCGGTGATGAACTCGGCATTTCAAGCTAATGGTTCTTGCAGGTTGAACTACGGTATACAAAACTACACGTCGTCCATCACGTGGCGCTTTCCAATTGTAAGAGTTACTGCGAACCAAGGGAACAGGTGAAGCTGACTACGTGCACCAGGCCTTCCAAATCGTCCTCTGCTTGGTCTACTTCATCGGCACATTCTTCCTTCCCGAAAGTCCTCGCTGGCTCTGCAAAATGGACCGCATCGAAGCCGCAACTCGTTCTATGGCCGCAATCAACAAAGAGACGACAGACGGGCCGCAGACCAAAGAGGACATTCGTGGTATTCTCGACTCAATCGCCATCGAGCAATCTTCTAGCGGAGGCTGGTTCGGGCTTGGAGATATGTTCACCGGCGGGCCGTCTCAGCACCGCCGTCGGGTGCTTATTGGAATCTCGTCGCAGTTCTTTCAACAGATTACTGGCTGTAAGTCCACTTCAGATCTCCAGCTCTGAAACTTGCTGATCCTGTTGTTCTAAGGCAACGCTGTGATCTACTACTCGCCGATCTTGTTCTTGAACACGCTCCACACGACGCCGCATTTCTCTCAGCTCATCGGTGGCGTTGACATGATCGTATACGCTTTATTCGCTCTGCTATCATTCTGGACCGTCGAGTCTGTGGGTCGAAGAAAGGTATTCCTGATTGGCACTGCTGGACAAATGGTAAGAACAATTCAAAACATTTTTCTTTGAACTGCATCGACTAACGCTTCCTTCAGATCTCCATGATCATCACCTTTGCCTGCATCATCCCTGGAACTCCGAGTGCCGCCAAAGGGGCCGCCTTCGGTCTCTTCCTATACATTGCTTTCTTCGGTCCTTCGTACCTGACGGTGCCTTGGTTATACGCGGTAAGCGAGGCCGAACGTTGTATCGTCTGATCACCACTGAACATGCTAGGCCGAGATCAACCCCATCAGGATTCGTGCCAAAGGCGCTGCTGCCGCCAATATCGTCAACTGGTCAATCAATTTCCTCGTCGTCATGGTAACACCCATAATGGTGCAAAACATCGGCTGGGGCACGTACTTATTCTTCGCCGCTGTCAACGCCGTTGCTCTACCTTTCATGTAAGTCCATGACCCCGTCTCCCCCTCCCTCTCCCTTGGACGTAAACTAACCGACCCTTCCCTTCCCTCTAGCTACTTCTTCTACCCCGAAACCAGCCATCGCTCTCTCGAAGAAATCGACTTCATCTTCGCCAAAGGCTACTACGAGAATATCTCTTACGTCAAGGCTGCTAAGGAGATGCCGCGTCTGACGAATGATGATATGGAGGCGCTTGCGGAGGAGTATGGTTTGGCTGATGCGGCGGTTATTAAGGATAATATTCGGAGTGCGGAGAGTGGGAAGGAGAAAGGGACTGAGATTTGACAGAATTACAGGACGGGATATGAAGGCGATGTCAGTAAGAGGATTTGTGAGACAAGTGAGAATGATGGACAGAGGCAGAGCTGAACCTTTGCATGCTCGTTTTGATTGGCGCGATAATCGGTGCAGGCACGGAGTGTCCCATACCAAGCTATTTTGAATGGGCTTCGTGTTACGGTGCTCTCATCCCTAGCTACTACTCTGATCTTGCGTATGAGGATCGCGCCCGAATCGCTTTGCCGTATTTGATGAAGCAAAAAGGAAACGGGACACAGACCAGTGCCACGAACCCGAGCAACGTACTCGCCCAGCCGATACCCAAGCCTTCGAACACTGCCAAAATGTCAGTAGTCTGCTTGAACAAAGCCGATTTGGTAAACGTACTCTGCACGCCGAATAGCGGGAAAGAGCCCGCGAACATCAGCCTGGTGAATGCATTCGCACCCAAAGCTGACGCCGCGTAAAGTGGGTACGCTTCGACCAAGAATGACCAGACGCCCATGAAGATCATGAGCCCACTGTCATGTGGTCAGCAGAGAGCAATCAAACTGTCGATACAAGCTGACTTACCCGACTCCAAAGAACCCAGTCCCAATAATGGGCACAATCCAATGCACACTCTCCCTACACGTCCACCCAAACCAAAACAAACTTATTGGCAATAACGGCGCCCCAAACGCAACACAATACAACCTAAACTCCGGTTCTGAAACCCCCTTGTTTGCTGCCGTCTTCTTACGCATAAACCGAAACCAAAATGGAAACGCCGAAGCCCCAAGAATCGCTCCTATACCTATTCCGAGGAATGCAAGACCGATACCGGACGGAGAGAAGTCGTAGACTTTGACGAAAGCGTAGCCGAAAGCGCCGAAGAGGAGATATTGCACACCGAGGAGGACGGCTGTGAGGAGGGAGAGGCACAGGACCATGTACTCTTTGGTGAGGAGGAGGAAGGGTCGGTAGCAGGATGTTTTGATGCTTGAGAGGAGGCTTTTCTTCGGGCCAAGATTGCTCGCATCGATCGCTTCACCCTCCTTTTGACATTTGCGGGCTTCGAGTTCGAGGAGTCGAGGGGCGTATGTTTCCGGGATGAAAGCGAAGAGGGCGAGGATGGCTCCTGACCAGATAATCAGGACGTAGAAGACCCATCGCCAGTGGTAATACTGATCGATGAAGCCTCCTAGTATGGGACCGATGTCTGGACCGAGGAAGGAAAGAAGAGTCCAGATGAGCATGGGTGGACCAAGGTCGGCTGGGACGAAGAGATCTCCAATGACTCCGCCGGAGACTGTGAGGAAAGCGCTGCCCGCCATACCTGCGAACCAGCGGCCGACGAGTTCGGTTGCGATGTTGGGTGCTACGGCACATGGAATCTGCGAATATCAGTGCGGGTTTGGGATGTAGAAATGTCAGGATGTAAGTCGTACGTTCCAGATGATGTACATCACCAATGAGACGAGGCATATTGGCTTGCGGCCGAAGAATTCAGACAGAGGTGCCACAAACAGCGGACCGAAACCAAGGGCCAATGTGTACAGGCTCAAGCCTAATGTAGCAACTTCTCTTGACGCGTGAAGCTGTGGCTCAAGGTGATCGTAAGTCAATGTGTAAATGCTCGAGCCGCAGGTCCTGGCTGCATGTCAGTGTCGTCAATTGGGAGTGAGTGTTGGAGGGTTGTCGAACACTGCCAAAGCCATCGTTGATTCAACAATCACAATAGCCCATTTCCTCCATTTCGGCATCAACCTGGGATTCTTGTCATCTGGCAGTCGGTCGAGCGGCTTTGAAGCCAGTTCGCCACTCGGCTTGGCTTCCATTCTGTTGATCTCGTTGGAATGCGGCTTGCTTCGTTCATCGCATGTCGCGGACTATATTCTGTCCTGAGCCCCTGTAACTCAAGATACTGCTGTGCACGCCTTGTCGCAGATGTTTCACTTGGCAATTGATATCAACATGTTTGTAAATGTTTGTAAGCGGCATGTGAAGTCGTACCAAGCGGCAATTGCGGGCAAGTGCGGGCAACGGGCGAACGCAACGGCTGGTGTCGATCTTTTGTGGGCCATGCTGTGAAACCTGCAATTGATAAAGCTACAGTGCTCCAAACGGCGGCACACTGTACAGTCCTCTTCCTCAATAGCTGGACTTAAGCACTGGCCTGATACGGATCTCCGAGAAAACGGTCTCGCTCCCGGCATTTATTCCTTCTTTCGGCGCCGCAGCATTGTTGCTTGCTAAATCATTTCTGTACTCCGTCGTGGCCGTCGTTTCCGGTAATAAGATGATGACTCTCTTTCCAAGAACGGAAGGCATTGGAACGTTGTAAGAGTGGCCTACTCCGAGTAATGTGCGAGAAGTGAAGTCTGCGTTCGCTTCGCACGGTCCAACAAGCCGGCTCGACCTCAATTCGTTCAGGCGCGAGGTGGCTTCAAATTTTGATGGATATTGACGGGTAAGGCGCAACTTTATCTAACAGCTCCCTAGCCGTCTTACATCGCAAGCATAGCCTTATAAGTTCGCGCCTGCCCTTCACCACTATCAATCCAGCAATAGACCTGAGTCCCATTTCTCCGGAGCACCATTGACAATCTGGAACCAAGGAAAAATGCGTGACCCAAGTCTCTACGTAGAAAGATCAAGTCCGGCGCTGCCACTAATCTTCTACGGCTGCATCATTCACAGTACTTCTCGCACAAAAGTGACAATCTTGTCCAATGCTTCTCTTGGCGTCGACAAGCACGGTAAAATCGCTTTCCTCGAGGCTGCACACCTTCCACCATTTGAGGTAGCGAGGCGGTATCAGTGCTTCGATGCGCTTCCATCATTCACCTCGATCCGCTCCAATTCCTCTTTCCAGGCCTTGTCGACACCCATATGCACGCACCGCAGTATCCTAACATCTCTCCCGGTATGGAAGGAGATCTAAAAGAATGGTGTGAAGGCTGGACAGACCCCATCGAGGCTTCATATTCCGACACTTCCAAGGCTCGCCGCGTCTATCCCGCCATGGTTTCAAATCTTCTGGCTAACGGCACAACGACCGTGGCCTACAATAGCAGCATCCACGCGGAAGCTACCAACGTGCTCGCTGAGATTTGCAAGGAGAAAGGCCAGCGAGCAATCATCGGCAAGCTTTGTATTGAGACTGGAGCCACACATGGAAACATGGAGGAAAATGTGCAAAAGTCACTGCTGGATGAGAAAAGGGTTGTCGACCATATTCTCTACCATGTCGACCCAAAGGGCGAACTCGTGCTCCCCTGTATCCAGCCTCGGGCAGGAAGCTATGTCGGCGAATCGCAAATGAGTAGCCTGGGTGAACTGTGTCACAAATCCACCGATGAGAAAGACGGCCTCCGGATCCAAGCACACATGTGTGAAACTCAACTAGAAGTATCGAATATGCATCGTCTGCACCCCGGTTACCAGAGCTACGCCGATATGTACAATCACCACGGTCTCTTTGGCCCTCGGACGATTCTCGCTCATTGCATCCATCTCACCGATCGCGATCTAGATGTCATGGCACAGCGCAGCGTGGGAGTAGCTCATAACCCCAACAGCAATACATGTCTACGAGACGGCTGGTGTCGCGTCCGTCAACTGCTCGATCGCGGCATCAAGGTTGGCCTGGGTACAGACTGCAGCGCCGGCTACTCGATTAGTATACTGAATGCCATGAGGCAGGCAAGTAATGTGAGCCGGCATTTGGCAATCAATACAGGCGATGATCGATGGGTGCTGAAGTTCGATGAGCTAGTCTATCTCGCCACAATAGGAGGAGCTGAGGTGTGCTCACTGAGTGATCGAATCGGCAACTTCGAAAAGGGAAAGGAGTTTGATGCCCTGCTGATAGATGTGGGATTGAACGACAACATCAACGTGCAAGGGTGGGAGCACGACGAGGAGGCGATGTTGAAGAAATGGGTCTTCATGGGAGACGACAGAAGCATTCGAAAGGTGTTCGTTGCTGGAAAGCTGGTTGCGGGAAAGGACACAGAAGGCAGTGAGATGTCGTCGAAACGGCGTGGATGAGCTCATACGGTAGTAATGCTGCTGCCGACAACTCGATCTGCTGAGCAGCAAATGAACGTGGCGGCCATTCGTATGGAATGGCCAGAGTATGTTCCAAATAAGAAGCGATAGTGCTCCAGACAAGAACCCAAATGACCAGACATGTAAACAAAGTTACCCAGTCCAATCCGGACAAGGGCCTATGCTTTTCCCATATCGCTGAAAGCACAGGTGGGGTATCATAAATCCAAAAACACACGTTCATCAAGTCATTCTAAACGCCAAACAGAGCAGGAGAGCAAACAATATCCCGCCTCGTATCTCCCAACAATGGTATGCAGCGCCAGTCCATGCCGGACAAGGGCTTGGTGGAGATGTCGCTCACACAAGTGAACGCTGACCAGTAGCATCGAGCGCAATCTTAGTCTTTCATGTGGTGCTTTGAGGGCACATGATGGCCATCGTCGGGCATTGGGGGCACAGCTGCCTCGAGAATAGAGCCGCGTTGTGGGCCAGTGAAGTGCTTCCGGCCGGTGGTGAACCATGTGACAGTCGCAACAAGCGCAGCGACCCCGACTGCTGCGGAGCAGTAGTTCATAGTTTCGCTGTTGACCGGGCTCACGGAAGGGAAGTTAAAGACCACAACGCAAAAGGCGAGATAGAAAAGGCCGATCACGTTGAACGCCATGCCAAATCTGCCTAGAGAAAAGCCGCTGTCGATGTCGTGGCGGCCTTCAAGTCGGCCCCAGACGCGGACGAGAAGTGGCATGATGTATGATAGATAGAATCCTTCTGTGGAGAAGGCGAGCACAGTGTTGAAGCCGGTCACGGAGCCGAAGTAAATGGCCATCAGAGCCATATTGACAACGAGGACAGTCAGAATGGCGAAATGTGGGACGTGCAATGTTGGGTGGACTCGGCTGATATAATTGCTGAGAGGTAGGCCGTGGTCCCGAGCGAAGGAGAAGACCACGCGAGAACTCTGTGCCATGAGGAAGCAGAGACTAACAAGTGCGATGATTGTGATCAAGACTGTCAGCCCGATGGCGCCGCCTACTGATCCGGTAGCTTGCTGGAATATGGCGATGAGCGGCACCCCGGTCGATGTGTTATCGATGGCGTCTAGGTTACGAATGCAGAAGAACGCCGCAATGAGGAAGATGAAGCCGGAGAAGGCTCCTATCCAGACAGACCAGATGATTGCTCGCGGAGCGTCTTTCCTCGCATTACGCATTTCCTCGGTCATGTGCGCGGTCGCATCGTATCCCGTCATGCCAAACGCGGCTTGGAGTATGCCTAAGAGCGAGGCATAAGAATTGCTGAAGCCGGTATTGTTGACAAAGTCCTTGAAAACGAATGCTGCACTTGGTTTGTCGTTGTCGATAGACAAGATGACAGTGATCACAACGACGAACGACGTGAGGTTGAAGATCATCATTGTCTTGCTCATCTTGTCGAGAAGATGTCTGCCCCATATGTTGACGGCAGCTGCGAGGTTCAACACGAGGTAACAGACCAAGCACACATGCCATCGTTCAATGATGTAACTCGGATGAGCAATCTGCGCCAGGCCGAGCACAAAGCTCGCTCCTATAAATCCATTCGCAGCTCCAGCAGACAAGAAGCCGATGGCAATGAACCAGCCGCAGAGATAGGACGTGAGTCTGGCCCATTTCGGAGGTGACAAGATGGCAACCCAACTGTATTGACCTCCAGCAACAGGGAAGGCGCTACAGATCTCGGCGAAAGAATAGGCCACGAAGAGGCTGAAGAAGCTGACCGCGATCCAGCTGTAGACGATGACGGGAGGGCCTCCAGCTTGAATGGCTGCGGCGAGAGAGCCACCTAACGCCGTCCAGGTTGTTAGAACCGACCAGGCAAACCCCAGCATCCCAAAGAATGAGAAGTCTCTTTTCAACTCTTGCTTGTAGCCGAAGCTCTCCAGATTGCGGACATCTTCGTTGGCGGCCTCGTCCGCGGAAGATGCTTCGGAGCTAGGGGAGATCTTGGTTTGGAGGGCCATGGTGCGGACAGGGTCTTTCGAGGAAGAAGTTGACAATCGCAAGGGTGACCCTATGGGCAACGAGATCGGGAAGAAGGGCTTTAAGCGCCTCGGATGACTTCTCGAGGGAACTGTTGCGGCCCGTGGCGTTCGAGCATGGATAGAAGTGGCGTCTACAATAGCGGCTGCTTTTGTGCAATAAGAGCGCTGGAGACGAAGAATCCTAGTTTTGCCGACGAACGCCGACAGCGTACGATGTCTCAAAGGGATGCCAGGATCTTTCGCGAGAAGACATGCTTTTGGACGCCCTTCTCGTGGCCCTGAACCTCTCGATCACCAGATAAGAAAGTACATGTACACACGGCGGTGCTCTGAGAGATCGCATGAGCTCGTGAATCCTTCGGGCAAGCTCAGATTGCCGAGCCAGTAAACAGGGGCAGCCATATCAAGCTTTGCCACGTGGGCGGCGATGCTTATGCAGTAGTACTGTGTACCATGCATGCGCGTATTTAATAGGCAGCTCGGCATAAGCGAGAAGAACTCCCCTCTGGCTGGGCTCTGGTCTTCGATATAAGTGGTGTACTTGACAAAAGGTACGGAAGACAACATGGGTGGAAGAGTTCCAGTCTGGTTGGACGTCGACACAGGTGCGCGGGCCCTCACATTGTGCTTGTTTTTGACTGACAGTCCTTGGGCCACGATGATGTTTTCGCGATACTTCTCGCTGCTAGACACCCCAGCTTGGAGCTTCTCGGCATCAGCTCATCGTACGGCAACGCGCACCAAAAGCACACGACAGACAACACGAGTGCGGTACTCGGTGCTGTGGGCAGGGCCGATGTGAAGGTCTATCCAGGTGCCACGAAGCCTTTCTGTCGGGAGTTCATCGAGCCACCTGAGATACATGGCGGGTGACAATCATTTACGCCCGAGGAGTGCTCGCTGACGTTGGATCTCAGGCAGCACAGGACTCGCAGGAACAAGCTTGCTTCCCCAGCCCGTGCCGAATGTTGTACGGGACGTCAACTTTGCCGTGGCTGCACGAAATGCTATCATGGCGCAACCAGCGCGGACAGCATGGTTCGTGATCACAGGGCCGTGCACGAACGCAGCGCTGCTGTTTGCGACTTTCCCAGAAGTGGTTGATCATCTAGCAGGGTAATGTTATGGCCCCCTTAAGTCGTCTATCGTACTGATCAGTCTAGGCTCAGCATCATGGGCGGAGCCGTAGGAGGGGATTTCTGTCCTCAAGTGTCCAAGGAATTTGGCAAGACCCTTGGACAGAGTGAAGGATTCGGTAACGAGACACCCTGGGCCGAGTTCAACATCTATTGTGATCCAGAAGCGGCACACGCAATTTTCTCGAGCCCGAAACTGGCGGCAAAGACCACATTAATAACTCTGGATCTCACCCATCAGTGCTTGGCGACGAAGGAAGTGCGAGCCCGATTCCTGGGTCAAGGAGAGCCGAGCCCGCTAAGAGGGTTCCTCCACGAAATCTTGCACTTCTTCGCCCAGAGCTATGTCGAATGGTTCGATGTCCATGAAGGCCCCCCTCTGCACGACCCTCTGGCTGTTGCTGCACTGTTCGGGTACGATTCGGGTATCTTCGAGGAGGACAGTGAGAGGTACAGTATCGCGGTCGTGACAGATGGAACACACAGCTCGCTTGACTCGGTTAGAGGGCAGGTGGGAAGAACTGTCTTGAAGAAAGTCGAAGCTCCCTCCGGTGGACCTGCTACTGGAGTCAGGGTGCCTCGTAAGTTACACACTCGATCGTTCTGGGATGTCCTCGAGTATTGCGCCGAGGTAGCAGACAAAGGCGGGAAGTAAGGCTTGGAGCGCACTATAGATGGATGTTTTGTAGCAGAGCAGAGGGAAGAGAAGTGCATGTCAAGGAAAAAAAGCATCACAAAACACAAAACACGAAACGCGGAGTTCACGCGTCTCGGCGCCGACGACGCCAAGGCCGAGCATGTCAGCCAACCCAACATCTCATCAAATCTTCAAGTGACCCGACTTGACCTGAAAGGATGTTGTCTTCTCTTCTGCATCGTCCTCCTGGCTGAGTCCTATACAATATCCATCAACGCAATACTGCCAGCCATCATTCCGCACCTTTTTGCAATTTCCTTCTTGGCTTGCTGGGAGGCCCGAGATTGTGCTAGCGATGAAGCCGACATTTGGGCCGATTTTCAGAAGCGCTTGAGAGACGTAGGACAGAGACAGTGCAGTAAGTCGAGTGCAGGAACAGAGATAGGATCTGAGGATTTGACTTGTCGAGTGCTCGACGATGATGTTGATAATGAGCTTGGCGCTTGGCTTTCGCTTCGTGAGTGAATGTTCTCTTTTGGGCGAGCTTCGGCCGGCTTCGAGGATGTCAGAGACGTTGCACTCGCAGACTTCATCAAAGCAGCTCCCTTTCCGGATGCACCTTCGTTCGAAATTCAGCAGGCAACGAAACTTCAAGCAGGCTGAGATCATCAGATAGATCGGTCAAGCTGGTTTTGTGGTCCGGCGGAAGCGTGTAGGCGTCTCCATCAGTCAGATGATGGGCGCCGTAACCCTCGCCGTGAAGCGTGCATGTTCCAGTGAGAACGACTGCATTGATTTTAGCGATGTGGAGAGGGAAAGTTTCACCTTGAAACTACAACTCACAGGTGAACAGTATGTCGGAATCATGACTTGTTACCACGCTACCATCCCGATTTCCCGAAACAGGACGAACAACACGCACAGTTGCAACACCCTTGGTACCAGCTCCGATACCAGTGTCGCGCGCTTCAAATCCAGGCACTCTCCAGTCACTCCAGACAGCTTCCTTTGCAAGGCTGTGCACGAAACGCTGACCTTCCCATTCCCTCTCAGGACCACGGAACGGCGTTGGCAACTCCAGGTCATGATCAATGGTTGTGATGTGCTCAGCGGGCACACCAATCTCAACGACCTGCAAGTTCTCCGATGATTCTAACACTCGATGCCGGATCTGCGGCGGTTGTATAACACAATCGCCTGCACCCAGGATGAACGGCGGCCCTTGGTCCTCATACACGAGACGCACCCAGCCAGCATAGCAGTAGATGAGCTGAAACCCGATTGCATGGTAATGAACTTTGTCCGGTACAGGACCAGCGTCTGGAATCCGAATGTGTGAGGCAATGATTGCGCCACCAAGTCTAGAGGGTATGAGATCTCGATAATGCATGCCTGCACGACCTACGACCCAAGGAGCATTGTCCTTGAGACGGCGTGTGGCGAAGGCATGCTGTGTATGCGGCTGTGGAAATTGGATATTGACCGTGGCGAACTCGATTCGAGTGCCAGATGGTGACACTAGGGAATGCTGGTCTGAGTACTCGTCGCAGAGGAGACGAACCGTGCCGGGATCCGTTGTAGCGGCTTTGTCGAGACGTAGACGCAGTCCGTGTCCTGATAATGCCACGACTTGAGGATCATCTGCTGGGTACTAAAGAGTGGTCGTCAGCTCAATCGTCAGCTCAACTTCGAAAACAACTTGACAGTGCCTTCAAGTGGCGCTCTCACACACATACAATCTGGTCCATGCGAAAGCCAAGAGCGTCAGATGTCCAAAACGCAATGTCTTCCGCTATGCCTTTCGATGGTAATAGCATCTCGGCTGAGGGGATCACCGCCTTCTTCGGCGTGCCATTGGTGCTATCGACTCCGTTTGCTGGCTCCATATTGTATTAGATTCGAGAAGCACGTGATAAGCCGGATGACAATTTGTTGTGTTGAGCTGATGAGAGATGTCCACTTCATCCAATTCAGAGTTTCATCGTGCAGGTGTACTGCATAAGATGCTGCGGGTGCGGTCCGCTCCCTGTGTCCGGTCCGAAGAGAGGTATATAGGCTGAAATGTATACCCATACATGTCTGTCATCGTCTGCCAGAAGATGCACGATAGGCCAAAGGATTCAAGAGCTGTTCTGCTGGTTCAGTACTGAAGCGAAGTGGTCCCGGCATGGCTATCACGGAAGAACCGGTTGCCCTACCTCACTGTCATCAATCTAAGAATTACTTATTCAATAAGCAGGATAAGGAACAGTAGGGAAGGAGGTCCGGGAATGGTGTCGCTGCCAAAGAGATGGAGACTGAGAGACCCGAGCACGGAAGTGTGGGAGCAGGCGCATGAGCGTGCGATGGTGTGGCCTCGGACGCGTAGAGATGGACCGGATTCGCTTGATTCGGACCAGAGACGTTCAATGTCAGTGCTTCGATGATGAGAGCTATTTGGGGCGGAAGTCAACGTCGATGTCATTGCTAGACGCGACGCAGTGTCCGCGAGAAGGGAAAGCAAGGATGAGCGCCAAGCGTTTCGGCCTTGTGGCCTTACGACGACGACTACTCTTCTCTCTGTCAAACTGCGACTTTGTCGGACTAATGATATGTGCCACAGCTCTAACTCATCCTATCTATTTCTTCATCGTTCTAAATAGCTCCGCCTGCCATCAATTCCTGACTACGTAGCTCTGCGAGTGGAAGAAGTCACACTTGGAGCTGACATATGGGTCGTCAGATAGATCGATCGTCGTATCCGTGATATTCAAGACCTTGAAAGCTGGAGTGCTCGGGCTCTGATATGCAGGCCAATGTGGATGGGCGACATCTGTGAAGTTCATGGCGTTGGGATTCAAGCTCGCCGCAAATGAGATGTAGTAATTGCGCACAATGGAGGCAAGAGTTGCGTTGCTGGATTCGCCTACTCCAAATTAACTAGGATCTCAGTGTTCACGATGTAAAGGTCATACCATTCAGATTTACGGTCTCGACGAACGGAAGTAGAGCGCCGTGTGTTTTTGAGCCCGCATTGAAGATCATTTTCCACGCCGGCATCCCGTAGTCCGTCAGAGCGGCTGAAAACCAGGACGAAGGGCAAGAGATGGCAAAGTCGCCGAAGATGGCCGCGTTCTGAAGAAGCGTCGAGTTGAAGGCCGAGCTCGGATAGAGTTGGAAAAGACAATTGAAAAATGACTGTTTTGCGTACGGAAACAGGTTCTTCAAGGTCTGCAACAATTCGGCTTCAGTCTTTATAGTCCTGTTGGCGAAAGCCAATCCTTCGTTGCCTTCCCTGCTTGTGAGCAGTGGGACTTTGGTGAAGTGACCCAGCTTGAACTCGTTGCTCGGTAGGTCCCGAATAATGCTGCCATCAACATACGGACCGAAGAAGAAATCTCCGAAGCCATAATCGGCGTTCTGGTACGCTGTCATATAAGTCTTGTCTGCTGCACAGCGAAGATCCATAGCCGAAAGCTGACGAAGACAATCGAGGTCGTTACAACCAGATGCGTTGCAGAGCGCGTCATATTGCTTTTCCAGAGTTGAAGAGCTGTGATATGGCTGCATCCATGGATACTCTGGCATAGGCGTTAGTAGACAAATGACAAGACCAAGGGCAACTGGGCATACCAGCAATTGCAGCTCGGAATGGTGGACTCGTGTCACCGCCATACATAATCATCTGATTAATGACGGAACCGCCACCTGCACTTCCCCCAATTATGGTGACCTTGGAAGGATCTCCTCCAAACTTGCTGATATGGCGCTGTACCCACATCAAAGCAGCTCTCTGATCGAGCAAGCCCACATTTGCGGCGCCATTCGCCAACACCTCGGATCCACCAAGGAACCCGTAAGCTCCTAGGCGATACTGTATGGTCACATAGATGAGGTTTTCGCGTGACTGATATACGAGAGCGTTGCCTGGTCCCCAGGATGGAAATCGGATCGGCGTGCCTGGTGGCGGCGGTTGAGAGGAGCCTATTGTGTATCCTATATGATTGTCAGCCACGACGATCAAAGCAGTCATCGCAAGTGTCTAAATTTACCACCACCGTGTATCTGTACCATGACAGGAAGATTTGAAGACGCTGGCTCAGCTGGGGCTAAGACATCGAGAAGCAGACAGTCTTCGCTCTCAGTGCTGCTGGGTCCAGGCGGCATCCCGAACGAAGCCGGATATCCCTGCATACATGTAGGTCCTGGTTTTGATGCATCCATAGTCTGAGTGGCACTGTAGTTGTTTCTCGACTCGATGGCCAAAGGTGGCTGCCACCGGAGCTCTGCAAGAGGAGCTTGAGCATAGCGCATGCCGAACCAGCTGTTGATCCTACCAGGGTATCAGCTCAACTTTCCAAACAATCTCCGTTCTCTTAGCTGACCCAGATGTGACATTGTAGTTTCCCGCATAGCGGACGTAGCCAAGGTCTACAACAGGGGTATTGTTCTGCGATTGAGCCAGTGCTAAGGAAGGTATCAACCCGAAGAGTATGTATGAAGACCACATGTTGTCTATAAGTTGAATCAAACTTCAACAGACTGTGTCTTCGACGTAGGGGCAGGAGGACTACAGAAACGGATTTGCCGCAGTCATGTCATTTATAGCCATCCTCCGATGTTGTTCTTGCCATGACGCCGCTTCTGCATCAGGTAACAATAAGATTGCATTGGCGTGAAGTAGCTGATCTCAGCCCTAGACAAGGCGGTCTACTCCTCACTTTGGTAGACAGTTTGCTCAAAGCATTTAAAGAGCACTGCCTAAGCAGAATCATGTCCGATGAGGCTGTGAAGGATCCGAGCGTTCGCATGCACAGAAAGTTCGGAAACAAGCTCGGACCGGCGCCGAATCCAGAAGTGGCATGGAGTTGTCCTTTCCTGCGTGACAGGAAATAGCTCTCTGCTTTTGCGTATATCGTGTCTCAGAGCTGTATGCTTCTTCTGTAGAACTCAATCCTCTTAGCATTTTCAGCCAATCTGACATTCGTGGTGCAGCAGGCACGGTATGCACTCTGAGGTCTTGTTGGCGTGTGTCTGCGGTGAGGATGGCAAAGTGCATGTCGAGCGCGAGGCTCTGCGTAAGTCTTCCCAAGAGTACGTGTGGCTGGTAGTACCAGTGACATGTCTTTCACATGCGTGTTATTGTTGGCCGCATGCTATTGTTGACCGCATGTTATTGTTGACCTTCAAGAAGCGCGGCATAAATTGTAGTGATGGTGAGGTGAAGTCATCAGCCAGCCAATCACACTTCGCAAGCCCAAAGTCGACCTCCACGTCCTCGAGACACGCCCGTCAACCATGCCTCCTACAATCGCGACGGCGCAGTACAAGAAGAAGGATGGCACCCTCACTGTCGCCGAAGACAAGAAGTATGTCTTCTGGACGCCCGCCGCGCCGCCGTCATCACCGCCCTCGGTGACAATACCCGTCGTCGACATCACGAACCTGCAGCAGACCCCGGCCACCTCCAAGGCGATCGCGTTGAAGATAGTCGTGAAGGATGACAGCTTCGTGTACACATTCAACCACAAGGAGAAGGCGCGAAAAGAGCAAGAGACCGTCACCGATGTCCTAAGAAATATCATTGCGGCGAACAAGGCCAAAGACACGAGTCAACTGGCCACGCCAGCACCTGGCACGTCAGCAGCGGGAACTCCGCAGCCTGGTGCAGGAGGCGAAGATGGCGGGCAGAGCGCGGCGATGGCCATAGCCAAGGCCATATCCTCCTCGAAAGCGGCGGATGAGGCATGGTATGACGATGCGAAGCTGAAGTCAGATTTCAAGCTCCAGCGATCGCTGCTCGAGTCAAATCGAGCCCTGCAGGAGCGCTTTAACCAGGCGTTGAAAGACAAGCCGGAAAGCGTTTCGATATCACAATTCACATCTCAATTCTGGTCAGCGCGATTACATCTACTCCGAGCTCATGCGATCGAGAAGGCGCAGAGACAAGGAGAGTACAATGTACTGCCTGAGATCAAGTTTGTGCGCAAGCCGGCGGAGAAAGAGGGCGAGCCGGATACAAAGCAGCTGCAAATTACAAAAGAGCAAATACATTTAATCTTTAAGCAGTACCCGATTGTGAAAGAAGCGTACAACGACAATGTACCGCCTCTCAGCCAAGGCGAGTTCTGGACGAAGTTCTTTGGCAGTCGACTTCTCAAGAAGCTGAAAGGCGAGAAGATCACTCAACAAGATCCCCCAGACCGAGTGCTGGATAAGTACCTCGACCGACAGGAGAGTGGCCCTGCAAGCATTGCGCATATCCCGCATTGGATGGATCTGGAAGGCAACGAGCAAAACCACAGCCAGCGAAAGGGCAATAGACCGGATGAGGACATGCGACCGAGCTCATACGACAAAGTCCCGATACTGCGGGTATTGAACAATCTTTCCGAGAAGATGATGGCGCATGTTGCACCGGAAGACAGCGAAGCGCACGCTCCGATCGGCATGGACGAGGAGACGTATGAGCAGCTGCGCCTTCGAGATTTGGCTCTGGAAGAGAACGACACCAGAGTCAAACTGAGTGTCAAAGAGCAGCAGCGTTATGTCGGGGGGCAACGAGACGATCTTTCCGCAGATGCGAAGCTATACGCCAAGCAAGATCCCGAGAAGGTCCTCTCATCACTCAAGGGCATCCTCCAGCCCGCGAAGCTTGGCAGTGATGAGCGAGGCACGCTACGGCTAAACAGTGTTATTGGCTACCAGACCGACGATGATTCCGACTCAGACGACGAGACGCATTCAAATCAAGCAAATGGTACTGCGGCAAAGAAGAAGGCCGTCAAGATCGGCTCGCACAAGGCCATGACAGATGCGTCGAAAGGCATCATGTCGTCTATCAAGCAACGGCGAGACGCTAGCTCTTCCGATCCCAAAGCCCTGAACGGGCTCTCACAAAATACCTTTGATACGCTCACAATGACCCACAACACAACGACCGAGTTCTTACATTACTTCTGGTCCCTCTTCCTCTCCGGCGACGCCTCGCGAACAGCCGAGCTCGCGCAACTGGTCTCAACTCTAGATCGCAGCTTGGACCGCATCAACGCAGTCGGCGCACAAGCCGAAGCGGAGCGAGAGAAGAAAATCGAGAACATCAAGAAGCAGTTGCAAGAATATCATGAGCGCACAGGCAAGCGGAGGAAGGTCGATTGGGATGTTGTGGCTCCGGGAGGCAAGAAGGTAGTCGATGCGATGATTAAGCCGACAGTACAGGCTCTTGCGCAGGCTACCAGTGCGTATCGGAAGGCTTTTGAGGAGCAGACTAAGGAGGCTGCTGCTGCAATTGGAGGAGCGTAAGGGTTGTATGAGTATGCATGTATTGTGAATGAATGTGGCTGGTGCACTGCGCACCGGCTTGCGCGTCGAATATCTTTCTTCACCTCACGCGCTCCACATGTTCTGCAGCAAAGACGAAGGGCCAAATTGAGTGTGATCATTCATCGGCGACCGCAACCGCATAAATAACAAGTCCGTCTTCACGTCTGTACTTGAAGGGCGCTAATGCATCTGCTGTGCCCGGAAGATGAAGTATGAGACATTGAAACAAGAAACGGGTGTGAGCTTCACGCTTTCGCCTTTCTGACATATATCAGTGTCTCCAGTGCCAAGATTTTACAGGCCGAAGCCACAGCTTAGGCCTCACATAGCGTTGTAATACTTGGCACCAGTTCGGTCTATCCACTTGTGCTCTGCATTGGTGAACAAACTTGCCGTTGGCGCTCTGCTTGATGTCGTCTGGCTAGATCCACTCCGTATGGCTCGTGTTGGCGCTGGGCTTCACAGTGTCTGGCTGCGTCCACTCTGGCTGGCATGTGTCTGCATCCACCATCACAAGACCGTGAAGATACGTTCACAGCCAATGTGCATATTTCGAATGTCCAAGTAGCTTTCGTCGATCTAAGCGGTTCCAGTGGCGCAGTTCGTCCCATCGCCCAGCCAAACCTTGGAGATGACAAGGCAGGTCCAATCTACGAGGAGTATATGATAGCACCCGAGATATGTCGCTGTCATGCCGGTTTCCTTTGGCAAAACGCATATTTTCCAGCCACTCCCTGTCTATTAAATAATGATGTCTGTCTTTGCCTTGCTCGGACACAAACAATGCCTGAAGAGAATCGTGAATATTTCTGCCAGGTTTTGCGACCAGAAATCGTTTCAGTCGCTCTCTGTCTCTTTCGCTGTACGGTGCTTCCCATGTCCAGTTCACGTATCTTGTCAGCCTCAATGTGAATTTCGACTGGCATTGATGCGGAAAACATTCAAGATCATTGGTATTGAAGGAGCGAGTCGGTCGCTTGCGTCGAGCAACATGGATTGCCCAAATGCCGCGGGGATCGACGAACGCTTTTATTGCTGAAACCTGCAGGTGATCATGAAGCTCCTCGAAGGCCATTCCGGATGCGTAGTGCTGCCAGATAAGTGCAAGTCTATCGGACGAACTCACTCTATGGCCCCCGTACTTCATTCTCAGCGTTTCGGATTGTTCGAGCACATAATCGAGCGTATCGCCTGGAAATCTAGATCCGCCTATCGACAACAAAACTGTGATAGTGTCATGCGTGGGAACTTTACGCACGTCGGTATACTGAAGGAGAAGGTCCAGAAGTTCCATGTCTCCCTTGAGCATAGCCTCATGCAGTGCAGTCCCTGATTCAGTCAGGCGTTTGGATCGATTCGAGACTTCTGGATTGACAGGCTTTGCGCCACAGGTCAGAAGAACGTCCACGAGCTCAAGGAACTCGCCGCGTGGAAGGAACTCGCCGCGGGCAGCTTTTTGAAGGATCGTCTCTCCTTCATTGTCCTCAGCATTTACATTTGAGGCCGCAGCCAACATCCGGGCCCTTCTGAGTCTCTCGCGCTTCGTACTTCCGCCAAAATAGCGAGTGTTCAGGTTGAGGATCTTGAACAATGGGGTCTTGCCATGAAGGTTTCTGGAGTGCGGATTTGCACCTAATTGCAAAAGCAGCTCAATCAGCCGGGTCTGCTCAGGTAGAAGCTGCTGAGCCACAATATGTAGAAGAGTGTCGCCGCTTGAGCGGTCCCACGGGTGGTCAATGTCAACTG
Source organism: Pseudocercospora crystallina (assembly GCA_003666085.1). Taxonomy (NCBI): domain Eukaryota; kingdom Fungi; phylum Ascomycota; class Dothideomycetes; order Mycosphaerellales; family Mycosphaerellaceae; genus Pseudocercospora; species Pseudocercospora crystallina. The sequence goes on from QQNG01000295.1 coordinate 88,193, forward strand.
CGAAGGCAAGCAACTTCAGAAGAATCTTTGTGCGGCTCTTTTCCGAGAAAGTCCATTCATGCCGAAGTGCAGTCGTTGTACCGAATGGCGATGCCATTGGGGTCGTTCCGCCGAAGGGTGGCGATGCCCCAGCTTGCAAAAGAACCGTCATAATCGACTCCCGTGTTCGGTGTTGGCGTGGATCCGTGACCTCTAGAGCGAGCTCGACAGCCAGGTCCAACGGCGATTGCAGGTCGCTGTTTATATAGTTGAGACAATGGCTTTGAGCTGCCTCACACTGTTTGCGTTCAATGCCTTGGCTTGATGGTGCACCACCAAATCGCTCGCGCATCGTACTGACCATGACTTTCGTGACTTCCAAGCTGCCCGCGGCGACAGCGCTATGCAACGCCGAGCAAACACTGAGTCCTTTGGGATCAAATATCACAGGTGACGCACCACATTCGAGCAGCAGTTTGGCCACGTCATCATGTCCATTACCGATGGCGATGCATAACGCAGTCTCGCCAGACGCGTTCAAGTGATCCACCACAGCGCCCGATAGCAGCACATTATTCACTGCAGTCAAGTCTCCTAATGCAGCAGAGCGAAGCAGCTCTTCAGCCAACTCGGCCTTCGACTTCGGACTCGTCGTGAGCTCGCTTGTCTGGACTTTCGGCTCGAGATGTAATCGACCTCGCCTTAGACCCCGGACGACATACACCATGGGCGCTCGAAACCACGACCAAATGCGTCGGGAAGAAGCATCATGAGGTAGCTTTTGCGTCGATTTGTCGATTTGGACCGCAATGCTGGTGAGTAAAGGCCCGCTCACATATAACCAGTGGCATGAACCGACGAATGATGTTGCTAGAGTCGCAGATTGACCCCAGTCGGACCATTTGCCAGCCCCAGTAAGATCAAGACGTACAAGCATGACGATCAGGCTTGCGAAGTTGACAATTAGAAGCGGGAGTTCGTCCAGATACGAGTTCAGCACAGTTGCCTTTAGTTTCAAATACCATACGTCTCCTTGTGCATCTCTAGAGGCATCATCTGCCGACTTTTTGTGCAAATCCATTTTTGGCGAGATATTCAGCGAGATGCGTCGACGGTGGTCCCATTGATAGAGACGCAGACAGAAGTACATCCAGATCGGAAGGAGACGAGTGAAGCCGAGACGACTAGCATCCCACAAAGCCCACCAGACCTGCCGAGAGCAGCAAGATGGCTCAGCACACGTTGATCGTGAGCGTCCCAGCGTCACAATGGTGAACACCAACGCCAAGAGCTGTACGATATGGCAGAGAGCGACGTACGTGCGTGCCGCCAGAGCCTCCTTGTTTGCCATAGTCATTGTTATGCCGGAGCTCGAAGCGTCGATCGTTACCAGTGCGACGAAGACATCCGGGAAAGATAGCTCGGCGACTTTCCACTGGGCTTTAACGAGGTTGAATGTCAGGTAGAACAGGTTGGCCAACATCACAACACCCAACTCTTTCGTCCCAATCGCACGCTTCCATCGCTCGCCTAGAACCAGCGATACTGTCGCGAGCACGATGGGGCAGTAGATTCCGACCAGCACTCCAGTCCCACCGATGTCCGGATTGAGCTCCAAATTCAAGCAATTCTCCTTGCGATCCAGTCCGAGCCGGAACAGCGCAACAACACTGCAGACAGCGATGGCGGACACCGGGTATTTCGGCGTCTGCAGGACAGCGAGCCGACTCAGCTTGAGGCGATGGTATTCGTGCTGATGCACCGCGAATGAGAAGACTGTCGTAACGGCTAGCAGGATCGTGATCGCGATATCCCAGGACTGAATGCCTTTTATGCTCTCGCCAAGCTTCCGGTCATCATGGCCAAGCGGAGCTGCTTCGCTCGTTGCGATCCAGCCTAAAACAATACGCCAGGTCCACAAGGGTCGCATGGTGTCAACGATTGATCGAATGAAGGTCGTCCAGCAGACAAACATTAGAGTATCTCTTCCCAGAAACAGGACGTTATAACCGTCCGCAGATTCCAGAGCAAATCCAGAAGGCGACAACGAGTGTAGCTTAGACAGCCGAGAAGAACCAGGAAGATAATACACTGGCAGCTCAAGGTCGAGGAGACCAAATCGATGAATGAAGATCGTGACGCCAGGAATCCAGAAGCGCCAGCAGATCTAGAAAAGGCCAGAGTAGCCAGGACAACTTCCAGAGTCAGATCAGAGGACCAGCCAGGATTCGGCCAACAGCAATCCAAAGTGCGGGAGATCTCAAAATTGAAGTTCACAGTGTCAGCACAGGAGCGTTCATGTTCCAAACAAGACCGTACTTACCTCGCCCAAGCACCCGTTTGCCAGAGCCCACATCTGCAAGCATCCGACCGCGGGACGTCCACTGCACCACGTCCACAACAGCATCCCAAAACACGGCATCACACTCCAAGGAAAACGAATGAAAAAGTAAAGGGGTAAGACAAGTAAAATAATCATTAGCAGCAAAAGCAACGCCATCCGTCACCTACACCACATCAATATATACACAGCGCCACGCGACTTTTAATCTCACAGGACAGAGACAGCTAAGTCGCATGACCTAGGAAAACCATATCCGACTCGCAATGCATCGCGTTTCTTATCAAGTAACAACACTTCTTCTTTCTTTCTCGTCTCTAACGTCTCGCTTACTCTCCCTTAAGCTTGTCCTGCTTCACACTCCAAGCCATCTCCAAAAGATCCTGCTCCTCCTTCAAGTGACTGCTCTTGAGACCGGTGGCGACGGAAGCGCTTGGGTTGCGACCGGCGTACATGACGTGTTTCCTGTCGTGGTGCTCAGTGTTGTTGAGCAGAGTCTCGATTCTCGGTTGCGTGAACGACCAAGCACCAGCGTTCAAAGGCTCTTCTTGGCACCAGACGATAGTTTCGGCGTTGGGGTAGCTATCGAGGTTCTCCTTGAGTTGCGCCCAAGGGAATGGGTTAAGCTGCTCGATACGAGTAATGGCAGTGTTGGTCAGGTTGTTCTGTTGTCGGTACTTGAACAGCGCGGCGAAGACTTGTCCAGAGCAGAGAATGACGCGCTCGATCTTGTCGTGAGAGTCGATCTTGAATTCAGCGTCCTCCTTGTGTGCTGGGTCGGGGATGATCCATTGGAAGTGGCTGTCGCCGGTGAACTCGTCAATGCTGGAGCGGGCGAGTGGGTGACGGAGCAAGCTCTTGCTGAAGAATGAGATCAACGGCTTGCGGAATTGGCGGTTCATCTGGCGACGCAGGATGTGGAAGGAGTTGGATGGAGTGGTGCAGACGACAATTTGCATGTTGCAGTCTTGGTGTTGGCGGTCGAGCTTGTCTGGCGATGGGAAGATACGTGGATCCTCGTTACAAAGTTGCAGGAAACGCTCCATGCGTCCGGAACTGTGTTCTGGACCTTGGCCGTCGTATCCGTGAGGCAGGTTCATGACGAGACCAGATCGTTGCAGCCACTTCACCTCACCGGAGGCGATGAACTGGTCAATGACACACTGTGCGTTGTTGGCGAAGTCACCGAACTGAGCCTCCCATACAACCAATGCGTTTGGTGAAGAGAGCGAGTATCCGTATTCGAAGCCAAGAGCACCGTACTCACTCAAGCTGGAGTTGGAGATGACGAACGACCCTTGGTCTTCGCTGACGTGCTTTAGCGGGGTGTAGATGTCCTCGCTCTCCTGGTCGTGGAGAACAGCGTGTCTTTGAGAGAAGGTACCACGCTCGACGTCCTGACCAGACACTCGGACGTGGTGGCCCTCCATGCAGAGAGATCCGAAAGCAAGAGCTTCACCAGTAGACATGTCAATGTTCTTGCCCTCGTCCACAGTCTTGGTGCGGTTGGCAAGGATACGCTTGAGGTTCTTGTGAACGTGGAATCCCTCCGGAGGCTGACCAATGATCTTGGCGATGTGCTTGAGCTTCTCTGGCCCGACGGCAGTCGCCTCGTGCGGGAGGATCTCAGTTGCAAGCTCCTTAGGCGACTTGAACCCGTGCCAAGCACTGGTCAACCATTCTCTGGCGGTCGGCTGGTAATCCTTGGACTTCGCGAAAGACTCCTCCAGCATGCCCCAAACCCAGCTCTTGTGCTCCTCGATGTCCTCCTTGGTGAAGGTCTTGGACTCCAGAAGCTGTTGGACGTACTTGTCAAGGACTGGTGGCTGCTCGTTGATGCGCTTGTACATCAGTGGCTGGGTGAAGGAAGGCTGATCGGTCTCGTTGTGACCCTGTTTCCGGTAGCAGACGATATCGATAACGACATCCTTCTTGAACTCGGCACGCCAATCAGCGGCGAGCTGGCAGACAAAGTTCAGGGCCTCGACGTCGTCACCGTTGACGTGGAACACAGGGGCGTCGACGAACTTGGCGATATCAGAGCAGTAAGGAGTCGAACGAGCGAAACGCGGGTCGGTAGTGAAACCGATCTGGTTGTTGACGATAAGATGAATGGTTCCTCCAGTCTGGTATGCAGGGAGTGCGTAGAAGCCCATAGTCTCGTACACAATACCCTGTGCCGCGAACGCAGCATCACCGTGAAGCAGAACACCCATAGCGGATGTGCATTGCACTTCGTCGTTGTTGTAGTGGAGGATGGCGCGAGTCTTTCCGAGCACAACTGGGTCCTCAGCTTCCAAGTGAGATGGGTTGGCAACCAAGGACAGCTGCACACGCTTGCCGGATGGAGTTGGACGTTCGAAGTTCATACCCAGATGGTACTTGACATCTCCAGAACCCTCGTCAGATGGCTCAGCAGAACCACCAAACTCAGAAAAGATAGACTCGTTCGGCTTGCGGACGACGTTGGACAGCACGTTGAGACGACCCCTGTGCGGCATACCAATGACAATATCCTTGACGCCATAGTCGACGGAACGATCAATCAGAGCCTTCATACCAGGAATCAGAGACTCGCCTCCCTCCAGACCGAAACGCTTGTCGTTGGGATACTTGGTGGCCAGGAAAGACTCGAAGGAGGAAGACCAGATGAGACGGTCCAGGATTCTGCGCTTCTCATCGACGGAGTATTTGTAGGGCTGTGGAACCTCGATTCTCTGTCGCAGCCAATCGCATTGATCTCTATCCGGAATGTGAATGTACTCGATACCGTAGGGGCCACAGTAGAGACGCTCGCAAGTGTCAATGATCTCACGCAGTGTCATCTTGTCCCGGCTGTCGGTCTTGAATCGTGGCAGAATACCAGGACCCAAAGTAAACTCCGCGTCCATGTCTGACTCGCTGAAATTGTATGTCTTCAAATCCAATTCTCTTGGTACTTTGGAAATATCTCTGATGTTCAAAGGATCGATTCTGGCTTTGTGGTGCCCACGCGCCTGGTACGCGCGAACAAGAAGCTGGACTTTCAAATGGTTCAAGACATCACTGCCCTGACCTTCCGCCGCGACGGAGCTAGCAGCAAAGGTTGGGGCTGTAACACCACCAGCTGGCTGTGGAACGATTGTGGGAGGAGGCGTAAATGCTCTGCTCACTGGCATCTCGCCACTCTCCATGTTCTTGAAGTAGGCTTGCCATGAGACATGCACTGAGTTTGGGTCGCGTTTCCATTCTGAGTACATCTCGTCGACATAGTTGGCAGTGTTTCCGGAGAGGAAGGAATCTGAGGGATCGACGCCCTGGTTGGTGTCTTCTGCGGCGACGGCATATCGGCGGTATTGGGAGGTGAAGGCATTGTAGGAGGAGAGGCCCAGCTCCCTCCGCTTCGCTACCAGGGCAGTTCTCGGCTGGGTAGCAGAAAGGCTCGAGTAGGCTCTGCTCGGCAAGTTGCCGGTGGCCAGGCGTTTACTGCATCTTGAGAGCTGAGAAAGCAGCATGGCTGCGCGTGCTCATGTGGGCGCTCAGCAGGTGGTCGGTGGGTAGAAAGAGCGGCGATGCTGCAGACTCATGCGCAGAGCAGAGCTGATGGTGGTGAGAGGTGGAAGCGTAGGAGAGATCCAGGTGAGAGCAAACACTGATGAAGCTTGAGAAGCACCTCGAGGCCATGTGAACCTTGATCTCGTCGGAAACAGCCGGCTCGCGCGGGAGTGAGCTGCGGAACAAGGCTCACTCTGCGGCATTATTACTGCTTTGTCTGGCTTGCGTACTCATCGCCATCTACTGCTCTGTCATTGGGCTATCTACGCAGTAATGGACGCGCATATACGCGAAGAGACAATTCGTGTTCTGTTATGCCACGACATCCCCAACGGCCGACCCCTCCAAGCTCCTTCCCTGGAGCTCCCAGTGCATCGATCCTTCAGCCATCAACAAGACCCAACGTAACGAGCCCAACTCCCAATACCACCGGCGCATATCCCCAGTGATTCCACTCGCCCTTCCCGGCGAACTTCTTTGCGATCACTCCATCTAGAAACGCTGTAATGCCTGCCGCGACGAGTGTGGCTCCCAAGATTGGTCGGTGGTCGTAATAGATGGCTGTGTACAGTGCTGCTCCCATGAAGATGTCGCGAACCGCATACAGGGCAACAAAAGCTTCGGTGACATTTCGATCGCCTGGCGACTTGGGCGATGAGAACTCGAAGAAGGGGATCGCGCCTGATGGCTTGATGCTGAAGACGATGCCAAAGCCCAGAAAGATGGTACCAAAGGAACCGGCCGCGTAGGGGATATACGGGTGCTGTGAGAGCGCCATGTCGACAGGCACAGTCTGCAATATCTACGATCTTGGTTGGTCTGCGTAGCTGGCGGAAGGTAGGTCTGTTGTTATCGGGACGTTGACAGCTGACTGCTCTCGACTTGATGAGTACAAAGTTGCTCACTGATTGAATGTGGTGGATATTGGAGTGCTGCAATACTCAATTTTACATGGACTGTCAGGTGTACGAAGACGCGAGCTTCGTGGCGAAGAAACACGGCTCCTTTCTACACCACTCTGAGAGCTGAACGAGGCACAAAGTCTAAAGCTGTGCCTCGCAGCCATCTCTTGGTATGCTTGGCACGCATTCCAGTGCTCACCATGGACGTATCGTTCTCACTCTGAGAATACAATTAGCAACTCTCATTTTTGATGCGCTCTAGCAGTGCTAGAGTCTTGATAATCCTATACTCTTCGTTGTCGGTCCCACGTGAGCTCGGCAATGGCTAACTCCCCGACTCGGAGAATTACCGGAGAGCAAACTAGCAATTTACGACATGCCCGACCGAGAACAAAACGACCATGATGGAATGCCACTCGATCAACCCTCTCTAGGCCAACTCTCCAAGTCAAGACAGCTTCAACTTCGAAACCGATCAACCACAAATTCCGAATACCCCGAAAATGGCTGCAACCACATCACCAGCATCCACCAAGCAATTCGATATTCTCTCAAAATGGCCACCGGGAGCGCTCAATCCGATCTTGTTCTCCGGAGTGGTTGCTTTCTGCTTAATCTTGAAAGCTCTGGATAATGTTGTCTCCTCGGCGGCATGATTGATGTGACCTATATGCATGGAGCACGGGAGTAACAGGAGTTCGTGAGTCGGGCACATTCGTCCGCAGCATTCTGCACAGTACTTACGGGAGTCTTTCAGATATTCAACATACGGCAGGCACAGTGGATACAGGATACCGGATGACATGACATCCAAGCAGCTGGAGGAGCATTCGGAGAAGGAGTTCGGGTAACATGGCAGGCGCCATTTTCAACAGGGAATGAAATGATCAGCGATGTCGAATCGTGGAACATGTAAACCAAATGGCCAACCCCGAGAGGCGCAAGGACTATAAATCTTCAAGTAGCAACTCGCTCTTGCTACTCCCCGTCATCACCTCTCCCTAAGTCATTCCCAGTAGAGCCCATCCATCCTGTCAACTCAACTCGTCTCAACCCTTCGATACATATACTCTCCACTCTCCAAATTCTCAGGCCACCTCCCCACAACCACATAAACCACCAATTCTCCCCCTTGGCCCCTCCATTTCACCGCGATCTCCTCAAGCACCTCCCTATACTTTTCCTCCCACTTCTCATCAATCAGCAAACTCACCCTCCTCACCCCCTCAACCTTCTTCTTCCTCCTCAACCACTCCACCACATCCCTAACACCAGACTCCTCCTTGTATCCATCCGCAACAGAAACCAAAACATGCGGTACCTTCTCATTATTTCCGGCCCATCTTCCCAAAGCGCAGAGATAGTGTATCATCATGTGCCGCTTGAAGGATAAGAAATTCAGTTTGATGGGTGGGAGGGAAGCGATGTCTGGGCGGAGGTAGGGCCATTCTTTGAAGAAGGTGTGGACTTTGGTGAGGTCCAGGGGAAAGTTCCATGGTGGGAAGTGGAGGATTGGGTAGGGGCGTTTGAAGAGGAGGTCGTAGATTGAGAGGCGGAGCTCGAGGGGGAGGGTTAGGAGGTGGTGTTCGAATTTGGATATTGTGGAGGACATTGCGTGTGCTGGGTTTCTTGGTGATCTGGGAAGATAGGAGAAAGTGTGAGAAGGAGAGTGAGAGGGTGTCGGTGATATATAAGTTGCAGCGCTCCCAAAGCTCTGGGGTGTGTCCTCAGCATGACTCTACAGCTTTGCAGAGCTTAAATTGATGGTGATGAATTACCCATCAATGCAGTGTATTACGATTCTGAATTTTTGATCAACTACGTTATTCAATAACTCCCCCTTGCTCCCGTGCTGCACATATCAGCCCGTGCTTGCTCTCTTTCCAATCTGAAAATTGCCACTTCAAGAACGTCCCAATATATGCACTCCCTCGACCACCGATGTCAGTTCTGCGCGTCAATTTCGTAAGTGCCATCGAGTTCAGTCCAACGCCATCCAACCCGCTATTGGTGAGGTCCAATATCTTAACCAAACAGACCTATCTTACTGCGACCGCCTCGTCCAGGTTTGGTGATTGAACAATCAACTCTGATTTTCTCATAACACAGAGGCCCCTCAAAACCTGGCTGTTGGCGAGTCCACTCTGCATATTCGCCAAGGACCGTGAGCTGGCCACCCTGATTGCGTAACTGCATGCCTAGGAGATGGAAGACATCGACTTTCGGGGTTCCGTTAGGTCTTTCCCCATCCGCTGCTCTAGTGTTGCTGTCGCATGTGAGCATCGTAAGTTTCTTAAGCTGTGGCATGGATGTATTGACGAAATGTAACAGAACATCATCGATCCCATAGGGCTTTCGGACGTCGATGACCAGATGTGGGAAGGAGCCGGCTTTTTCGTGGAAAGTGTGAAGTTGTTTTTCGAGTCGACAAGAGTCCATGCCCGATGCGTGGGAATAGAAGGAGGAGATGTCGATTGGCAGGAGGGCTGCATCTTGCCAGAAATCTGGGAAGGAATCGAAGAAGGTGAAGACTTTTCTGATATCGCATGCGCCTGGCCATGATGGGTGAGAGCAGACGTTTGGATTGGATGCCAGGGCGTGCTCGTAGATCCGGAGACGCAGTTCCAGAGGGAGGTACTGAAGAAGGCAGCGTTCGACTTTGACCATCCCGCTCTCGTTGATGACGATCCGGAGCTGGGCAATCAAAGGGTTTTTGCTGTTCTTGAACAGTTGTACGGGCATCGTGAGCTATCTTGTTCGTGCGGATAGTTGTATTTTGGAGGTTTGTTGGGTCGAAAGCGGTTTGTGTGATTCTTGTATGATGTGTTGGTTTTAAGAACAAGTGTCAGTGGGGAGTGAAATGCGAGATAGTTATAGCTGCGAGCCCGGTGTGAAAGACTACCTGAGGACAAGATCTGAGGACAACTCGAAGGCTAATGTGTGAATGCGCACGGAAATTGTGAGTGGCAGGCCGTCCTCGTGGGGACACTCATGAGCAAGTGATAATCATGCTGCTGAGTGTGGGCCATAGCAATTGGCATCACTGTGGTGAGGGCACAGGATAAGGTATAGAGGGATGGAAGTGAAGTGCTGTTCCTCAAATGAAAGCAGCTGCGATAGCGCCAAGACATGGGTGTTCCTGTCGGCAAACGCCGAGCGCCTCAAAATCACATCAAATATTGATTTAGCTCGGCGGAGTTGCCTAACTTTCGCGTCTCCCACCTCGCGCGTGTCCAGCTTGTGAACTTTTCAAGGCGACCATCGAAACCAAACACTACAACCAACCTCACTCTCTCGATCACTTCTAGTCACATCTGAAGATAGACAGAAGTGCAAAAAACACGCCATGTCGCTCTCAATACCGGGTGCGCCCAACCAGGGGCTCTTCAAACCAGGATACCAAAAGTAGGCAACCTCCAGAAACACCTCCCAACACCAGTCTAACAAATGCTACAGCTACGACGCCGAAGATGGCGCCGTCATTCGTAACATCGACGCCTGCCGACAGATCGCTTCGACCGTTCAGACCTCGCTTGGGCCCTATGGCCGCAACAAGATCGTCATCAACCACCTCCAAAAGATGATCCTCACCAATGACGCCGCAACTATCCTCCGCGAACTCGAAGTCGTCCACCCTGCCGCCAAACTGCTCGTCATGGCATCGCAACAACAAGAGGCTGAGATGGGCGATGCGACAAATATGGTTATTGTGTTCGCAGGAGAGCTGTTGAAGAAGGCGGAAGAGTTGCTCAGAATGGGTTTGAAGACTTCAGAGATCGTCAAGGGCTACGAGATTGCAGGGAAGGCTGCATTGGAGGCGCTTGAAGATCTGGAGATTGACAAGGTTGAGGACATTCGGGATCAGACCGAACTCGCCAAAGCCATCAAGACAGTGGTCGCTGCGAAGCAGAGCGGGAACGAGGACTTTCTGGCGGATATGGTCGCGGAAGCAGTTTTGGCTGTTCTGCCAAAGAACCCATACAACTTCAACGTCGACAACGTGCGGGTGGTCAAGATCATGGGCGGCGCTCTGGAGCAGAGCAAAGTCGTCAAGGGCATGGTGTTTGGAAGAGAACCCGAAGGCACCGTGAAGAAGGCATCCAAGGCAAAGGTCGGCGTCTTCTCATGTCCTATCGACATCTCACAAACCGAGACTAAGGGCACAGTGCTGCTCAAGAACAGCAAGGAGCTGTTGAACTTCACAAAGGGCGAGGAGACACAGATGGAGAACGCTATCAAGGAGCTTCACGACTCAGGTCTGCGAGTCGTTGTTGCTGGTGCGACAGTTGGTGAGCTGGCCATGCACTATCTCAACCGCTTCGGTATCCTCGTCATCAAGGTCCTGTCCAAGTTCGAGCTTCGAAGACTATGCCGCGTGGTCGGCGCAACTCCTCTTGCCCGTCTCGGTGCACCTATGCCAGACGAGATGGGCAATGTCGACATTGTCGAGACTCTCGAGATTGGAGGCGACCGTGTCACAGTCTTCAGACAAGAGAACGAGCAGACCCGAACAGCGACCCTTGTCCTCCGAGGTGCAACACAAAACCACTTGGACGATGTCGAGCGAGCGGTCGATGACGGTGTCAATGTTGTCAAAGCTATCACTAGAGATCCCAGACTTGTACCCGGAGCAGGCGCCGCAGAGATGCAGCTCATCGAGAGAATAACGGCACTTGCGGACAAGACTTCTGGACTATCTCAATACGCGATACGGAAATACGCTGAGGCGTTTGAAGTCATCCCACGAACACTGGCAGAGTCGGCGGGTCTGGATGCTACAGAAGTGCTTGCTAAGCTATACACCGCGCACCACCAGCAAGCATCATCAAAAGCGAAAGACGACGAAGAGGAGGAGATCCCATGTCTAGGCGTTGACCTCGACACCAGCGGCGCGTCAGGCAGCGGGACGATCGACGCCGAAGAGGAGGGCATCCTGGATCTCATGGTCACCAAATCGTGGGCCATCAAGCTGGCCACCGAATCCGCGCGAACAGTGCTCAGCGTCGATCAGATCATTGTTGCCAGACAAGCCGGCGGACCCAAGCCTCCAGGACCAAACCCGAACTGGGATGAGGACTAAACGAGAAGACGTGTGTATGATCAAGGATGTCCAGAGCTAGGTGTGTAGATACCCACACGAATGAACAAAAGCATCGAAGAAGAGCAATACTGCCTGCACCATGACTTATTCCAAACTAAAATGCCCCTCAAATATCAGAGGCATTCGTACCACACGAGCATCTTAGATGACTTTTGAATCTCGTGGCTGGTGGGGTACTCAGAGGAAGATGCTGCTGATCTCTGCTCTCATGTCAGGCATGAGTTATCTGTACTACTTAATATATGCACCAGAAGCTCTAACACAAAGAACAAGTCACTTCTGGGTATCCGGCTCGGAATCGTTCTCAATCGCGTGCTAACAGCTGTCATGCACAGAAAGGCCACTTCGCTACCTGCAGAAAACGCCAGCAATGCTTTTCAACGCCGGCACTCCTCGCTCTGTCGTGTTTCTCGTCATTGTAATCATGCTTGTCGTGGTCACATCCGCTTTCTCTCTTCTCTTCTCAGCCCTGCCACTCTCATTCTCCTCCTTCCACCACCTCCCACGTCCACAACCAGATCTCACCTTCCTTCCGTCGCTCACCGCACACTATAAAGCGGCTCCAAAATCTTCCACCCCCACTCCGCAATCCCATCAACCTGCCTAACATCCCTCACCCACTCCAACATCAACGCCACCGTCCGATTAATATCATCCCGATTCACATGCTCATCACAAATCCCCTTCAACGTCTCATTCTCACTCGTCATCCTCAATATAAGCAATATCCCCATGAAATTCTGTGTCCAAGCGAATAGATGCGGTACTAAGCGTTTCTTGTTCTTGGGAGGAGCCATTGCGATAGGCCAGAGAAGAGCGGATTGGATGGCGAGAGCGCAGCAAGAGGCGTCTTCGGAAGTCAGGAGTTCGGGGAAATGAAGGGCTTTGTAGACGAATGGGCGATACATCATGAAGCGGGCGTAGTAGAAACGCGTGCGGAGTTGAGCGGTGACGAGGTCGAGGTTGTATTTATGTCCGATAGGAACGGGGCCCTGGTCGGGAGAGAAGAGGGCTTCGTTGGGTCGACGGCCGGAGGGGTCCATGTTGGGGAAATCGAGTTTGTCGGAATCTTGCCATTGGAGGGGCCGGGGGAGGAGAGAGCGCCAGGATTCGAGCTGGCGGGCCATTTCGCGGATTACGGTGACAGGTGGACCGCCGTAGTCGTCGGAGGATTCGGCTTGGGTTGATGAGTTTTCGTGGATGACTTCGTGAATGCGGGAGATGAGGCGACGGAGGGCGATCATGGCTAGGAAGTGATATTGAAAGTGTGAGCGGTCATCGCTGGTCATTTGGTAACCTGCTGTTCCGATTTCTTGGCCTTCGTGGAAATAGGGCATGGGCACTGTGTCGTCCAGCAGTTGGACGCCGGTCTGAGGGAGGTCCAGGTCCAGGTGGTACAAATCCTCACTAAGGACACAACACCAGAAGGAGCGCTTGACCAGATCGCCGTAGTGCGATTGCCAGTCTATCGTCTGGCACTTGATGAGGACTTGACATGCCATGGACGCCATACTAGTGGAACGCCAGAAGTCAAGATGCCTAGCAGTCGCTTCGAAGTATGTCGCTTGAAGTAACAGCATCTGTACGTTCTCCAACGTGATTTGGGTAGCTACGAAGCCGATTCGACGTCGAGCCTCGTTGAAGATTTCCAGACCAGGTGGCCGCGCAGCTGTGCCTCCTCTGAAGCCGCTCTGAGTGCCGTTGACCGTGCTCACAGGACGTTCAAACACGCCCTCGATGGCGATTTGTCCTAAAGCAAGCACGAGCAAGGCCAGCACACTCTGTGCCTCTCCTTCCCCAAATCCGTTTCGTAATATTGGCCCAATGATGTCGTTCATGAAGGCGTCTCGATTCAGGATAGGAGCCAGCACATTGAAAGTGTTGAAGTAGGCTTCGGAGTACTCTTGTATTCGTTGTATAGTGAGCGTTTGAAACCCTATTCGAGGAGGATGTGTCTGGCCAGCAGTCCCCGAGTTGATCGCAAAGCTGGTTAGCCCCACCTCGGGTGCAAGGGAATCAAGGTGTGTTGCCATTTCTTGTCGGATGAGCCATGGCGTGCCTTCTTGAAGAACGAATTGCAGATCAGAGGCAGCCCCGATGCCTGAGTTGATGAGATGAATGTAGATGCTCGGCCAGAGGATGATCTTGTGCGGGACAGTCAAGTGATGATAACCTTGCTGCAGCTCAAGAGGAAACCGAACTGCATTCTCAGCGTCCGGTCGATACTGTCGATTGGATGAGCTTGAAGATTGGCTCACAGATGCTCTAGGCCCTGACGTGTTAGTCTCGGGGGTGCTGGACCCTCCAGTGGATGAAAGTGCTAGATTGTCAAATTTGGTCTCGAGTCTGGTCAGTGTATCGAGAATGTGCACCATGGTCTTGTCCTTTCTAGTATCCATGTTAGGCGGTGGCGGCGAGAGTGTAGGAATTTCGAATTGTCACATACTTCGTTGGGAGAGGCTCTCGGTACACACATTCGACGTTGAGTCGACGACATAGGCCACCTACCACATGTTAGCGGACGCGGCTCAAAGAGGATGTTCATGAATATCACAAGTATACATTTTGGCCTCTGCTCGTCGCATTTGCTCTTCCTGTTGTCACCCGTCAGTCTGCCTGACGCAACGACTAGCATTGGATGTCAGAATGACATACCTGCTACGACATGTTTGACATGCTTGCGCAGCGATGGCTGCTCGCTCTCGGCGCTGAGCGCTGTCTGAGGACTCCTGCCCGGCAGCAGAAGCCATCGGGGACTCGGAAGACGATTGCGGGAACATATTGAGAGGTGTTGTTGGTGTAGGGAGCACCAGATCTGGCAGTCCAAATCTTTAGACCCTTGAAGTCCCAGATGGGTGTGTATTTTGGTTGACAGGAGCCACGAAGGTGCTGCACAAGTGCAGCACGTTGCGTACGTCGATCAGTGTGCGGAGAGATCTCCGAAGAGGATGAGAAACTGAACTTTGACTTTGAAGTGGTGATGGTGGACGTGATGATTACCAGGGTATGATCACGAAGCTGCTAGAGCCCGCGCTGTGTGTCTGTGTGTGCAGATGTCGGGCGGACGGCCGCTCCCAGGAGACCCTCCCGTGCTCCACTTTTGCCGGCAATGGTACTGAAGAAAGTGCTAATCTGTGTGGTAATGGCTGTCGAAATTGAGTCGTAGCAGTCTCCAAGAGAGATGGCAGAGGACGCCAAGCCAGGCAAATGTGTGGTACAGAAGTCGCTGTGGCTTGACCGGGAGATCTGGGCAGGTCTGAGGTACCTCGTAGCAGATCGGATCTCGTACAAGCGCTGTAGACGGCCAACCTCGCCATGCAAGCAGCAGCAGCACATGTCAGGATTGGTGTAATAGCAAAATTTGAAGGTACCGTGTGAGCTGAGCTGCACAGCGGTCCGCCGATTTGGACTGCGCGAGCAGTCTGCGACCTGATGTCGAAAGCAAAGCAACATGTGAGGAGCAGAAGTCGAGAGTGAAGTGCCTGAGGTCTACATCCATGTTCGAGGGGTGAGGCATGAGGTCATTGTGGGCTTGTGTAGCTTCGTCCCAAATGGGACTAGCTTCGTGTCCGCTTGGGAGCTGCTTCTCCCTCGACAGCCTTCACCACTCTTTCGCAAGGTGTTCCAAACAAACATCACCACCACGGACTCGTTGAAGAGCTCACTCTGCTTCGTACACTTCGTACATTTCGAACGCACTACCACGTGGACTCGGGATTATCCCCGAGCCGTCGGCGATGAACACTTGGAATGATGCCAGTGGACGTGCCTGGCATACATACCTACTGATCAGAACCCTATCCATTTCATCCTCACTCTGGATGAGATGATCGCATGGGCTCTAAAAGCTCCTCTCTCGGCTTGCAGAGATTACGAATGGGTGAATTGACTCTGACGAGACGGGACGTCTACCTATGGCGTCCTCCCGTGCTTCACAACCTACGGAGCCACGAGGCAAATCACTTTGATAGGGTTGTCTGCAAGCTCGCACCCGATGCTAGCATACTATTAATCTTGCCACGGCATCCAGATCAGATCATACTAGGACGCTAGAGAGCTGCATCGTGACGATTTTTAGTTGTGCAGCAATTTGCCCCAAACTGACGATGAAGGCCTCTGGTTCTGGCTCTTGACGGGATCTGGATCTTAAGACTCGCATGTCATGGAGGGCACCAGCCTAGCAAAACATCTTATGCCATGCATCCGCCTGTTCTGGACTCTCAGTTGTCCCATGGCTACGAGTGTCGGACATGTGCAGTCAGCCAGCTTTACGACGAGCCACTCCACAGCCTTCAGCCCTCGGCAGCCACCCGCCGCAGCCAGCCGCAGTCGAGACGTTCTTAAACAACACGCGTGGCTTGTTTCGGGCGTCCCGTACTTGGAGACAAGCATTGTAGTCTATTCTGCAACCCGGGGCTAGAACTCGCTGACCATACTCTTCTAGCCCTCGAGACCAAAGCCAAAGGACGTCCTGGACATTCTGATTGCGTCTCACATGGAGGAAACTAGAGGATGGCCGCATACACACACTGTGCATAGTCTCTTTCCAGCAGTTACTCGGCGACTGAAGGCCATCATACCAAAGACCTGGGTTTCCAAGTTCCACGATATGCCGCGTCGAGACATCGGATGCCATCTGATTGATGCTGATATTGGAGACGCTAGGGGAATGCCGCATATTCATTGCGTGCAGTCTCTCTTTCGAGCACGAAGGTAAGCAGGCTGCCACGTGGATGTGCACGATGATGATCGCAGGATCTCGTGCTGGAGTTGCTGATGCTTCCGTATCGTTCTATCTCGCCTCAGTACCAACTTCCCAAACCTGGATCGCATCTTCTCAATTCCAGCTCGGCATCTCCAGCTACTCTTGAACCGTCTCCATCAACTCGACCGCCTCTCCATCCGGACCGAAGATATAGATCGTTCTGGCTTTGCCCCCTGCACCTCTAGGGATTGTTACGGGCTCACCAGCGGACCTCCAACCAAGCTTCTCAGCCTCTTCGATCAAAGCGTCCACTCCCACAACATCAAAGCAGATGTGCAAGTTTCCAATATCACATGGTCTAGGCTTGAAGTGCTTGCGATCCTCAGGGCCGGTGTACTCCAGCAGCTCAATCATATATCCTCCTGGGACCAGAAGCATCGCCATGTTCATCTTGGCATAAGGAATGCCTACAACGTTGTGCGCCGTGCCTTCTTCGATAATCTTGCGATACAAGATCTTCCCTCCGATGATGTCTTGCCAAAACTTGAGCGACTCATCGAGAGATTTGACGGTAATACTGCGTTCGAAACGAAATGATCAGCGATTTTTCCGAGTGTCAGGTCTGAGGCTACGCACCCAGTGTGCAAGGATTTATTGATGGTGAAGCCTGGGCTGGCCATTTTGACTACGATGTCTTTTTGTAACCACGACGACAATTGAGCTACAAGGCAGCAGGAGCCATTATTTATACGAATTACGGTCGATCAATCCCTGGCCTCTATTACCAAGCTCGCTGGTCTGGTCGCCTTAAGGGCGCTCACTCTTTCAGGCGATCCATCCAGTTTAGCTTCGCAAGCTCTACTTCATTCGGCTTAAAACCTGCCCCAAGGATGGTCGAAAGTTTAAAGGATCGTCCTTGAAGCAAAGACTCTCGGATTCGTCCCATCACCAAGATCGAGAGTCATGATAAGCAGCAATTTCGCGGCTTCGATTCTCTTCTTCCTTTCGGCGAAATGATACTGGTTTCCAATCCAAAGCAGCTCCATGCAATAAGCAAGAAACGAATCTGGATTGCCCTGGATGCCTCAGCTTGGCGAGGGAACTTACCATACCATACTGGATATGGATATTGCTGAATCTTGATACACGATACGGAGAATTAGTTTCCCCGACGTGTACCATGCTGTTGTACAACGAACAATGGAGGGCTGGCTGGTTTTGTTCTTGACCCCAAAACTCTACCTGCAACGTACTCGAGATCGAGATAATTACCTGAATGAGGAAGATAGCCGTGAAGTTCACGTCTCAGGACTTGGCGTAGTCATGGTCGTTGGCCGGCAGGGTGCATATTGCAAAGGTACAGAATGCGAGGACGCGAAGACAGTAAGCGACATCGATGATCAAGCAGTTGGGAGGTCGTAGAATACGAAGGCCATATAGCACATCGTGATCAAGTGCTTTTCCTATTCCAAAACCGCTTCGCTTCCATGATCTCGGCCAAGCACACTCACTCGTGAAGCATCACAACAGGGAATGCGTCAAAAGCAAGGGACAGAAACTCATTGCATTGCTTTTCTCTCTCATGTCAGAATTTCAGTGTATCAAGCGCAACGGCACCAGCATGGACTTTCCTCGCCTCGCCTCTAGGGGAGGGCAAGCTGAGAGTGCGTCTATCTTGTTCTCTTTCTTACAGTTGTGCATGCACTCTCTAAGCCGCTGTCGTCGCATTCAAGGTGTTCAGAAGGTGACTTCTAGCGAGAGACCGACCATACCTGCCCTCGGATGATTTGTTCTCTGATGTCACTTTCAAGCATTACATTCCATTGATGCTATCTTCTCTTCTATAGAAACACCTACCCACGTCCTCCTAACGCCGTCGACGCCTTGCTGTAGCCCTCACAAGCTATCAAGTCCATGAACTGTCCGTTGTATATCACCTGCTTGCTCTCTCTTCCACACACAGCGTCCGCATCCTCCCCTTTCACTTCCACCCTCTCTACTAATGCCCACCCGTCGTCGGCAACCCCAAATAAACCTTAAACGAATCATAAATCAACCACTGGAACGCCGTGAGCGTACCAATCATAGCAATCCTAACCGGCAAACCATTCCACAACCCCCCAAACCCAATCTCCTTGTAAATCCTCCCAATCGCCTGTCCCGCTCCCTCACCCGCTTTCCGGTTCGCGTTCAATTTCGAAACCATCACGTCTGCCGGGTGAGAAATAACAGCGCATCCGATACCAGCGATGTATCCTCCCAAGAAAGAGACACCGGTTTGTGCGAGCGTTCCATAGGATTCTTTGGGTTTCCCGAGTTGTTTGTAGATTTGCGCGACGGCGGATTCGAAGGTGGCGAATTTTACCATTGTGTATGGGATTTGACGCGCCCAGAGGGGGTAGAGTCCCTTATACAACCCACCAAACCCTTCTTCGGCTACGACGCGGGACCAGCCTGCTCGGAGAGTTGTTGCGTAGGGAGGGATGGTAGTTTGCATGCGGACTTTGATGGCTTCGAAGGGACAGAGGAAGATATCTGCGATGAATTCTGCTGTTGCTGACGCTCCCAGGTAGACGATTGTTTTGGGGGAGTTGGGGAAGAGTTTCTCGCCGTAGTAGTATTTGAATACTTCGTAGGCTCCGTATTTTCCGGCTCCTTGGAAGGAGTAGCCGACGAATGTGGGTGCCCAGCCTGTGAAGATGCCGCGGAGGCCTTCTCCCTTGTAGATTTTGGACCAGGCTTGTAGGTTTGAGGTGTACAGCTTTGAATCGACTTGACGGCGGCATTTCACGAGATCGAGAGGTGTTACGGCGGTATGTGTTGGGCCACAGGCTATGATACCTACAAAGCAAAGGACGGAAGGTCAGCGTGTGTCTCAGACATTGGATGCTTTCCAGCTTACCCCCCAAAGTACATGCGCCGAAGTATGTACTGCTGAAGAGCTCGATCTTTTTCTCTGGCGTGGGGACGCCGAGTTTCTTTTGGGTTGACATGGTGAGTGGGTGAGTGGGGGGGGGGTGTCGGGTCTGGTCTGGCGTTCGCGGTGCTGTGCTAGTCTGGTGCCGTTGGAGCTCTGTCGGTTACTCTGGCCTGTCGGTGTCGGTGAGAGAGGAGATTAGAGAAGACTGTGAGAGGTCGACCGCAATGCAGCAAAGAAGCCGTGCAGTCAGATAGAGGAAGACAAAGGCTGATATACGCCCAGAGCTATCTTTCGGTAGTCGGACACGGCGATAAAGAAGTAGCAGTAGAAGTCACAACAGGAACGAGCGGCATACTTTGTATGTACATACCTACGCAATGCGGTTGGCCCATTGAGCGCTCATCCGCCGGTTCCCGCAATACAGCAATGGCTGGTTGGTCGTGGTTGAGGTTGGAGCTTGTGACGTAGGCGGATGCTGATGTAATGTTTTGTGCATCTTCCTCAGCGAAAGCTTCACTTTCCACACGCGAGCTTGTTTGTTCAAGCCTATACTGTGCAACACACCATGTACAAGCCTAGGAATAGATATAATTGAGGGCTTCGTCGTCGACTCCGCATATGAAGTGACTGTAATCCGTTCTGTTCTCTCAGAAGCAGGAACGATTGACAGAAGCAGCACGACCGGAACAAACACCCGGCGCGACCAGATAAGCGCGTCTGTGCGTTCCTGGCTGGCAGCAAATTGACTCTGGCCGATTATTCGCAGCCAGCTCTAAGCTCAACAGGGCAGCTGCAGCAAGACAATGCACATGAAGATTTGCTGCTTTCGTTCGGGAATACATATGAGAATGATTTATTGATCTCAGGCGCTCCGCTGCTCTCAGTATACAATGCTGGAAAAGCCAAAGATCAAGTCCCAGCGCCTCGCAAAAGTCCGGAAAATACAGTGCTCCATCCATGCCAGCCCATTCATTCCATGCTACAACTCAACCCTTGTCTACAGAGAGCTCTCACCCGGTGCCAGTGTCTGAGCTGGGCTCTTGGGGATTTGCAGATCTCTTTGAGGGTAGTAGTAGTTCTCTTCAGGAATTCTGCCGCGAAGGAATTGAGGCTCGGAGCCGCGAACGTAGATGTCCTCGAACAAGACGTCAGGCGTCGCGTCAGGAACTGGCATAGCCTCAGCAATGGCGACCTCCTCGTCGACATCGGTACGGGCCTGCTTGTCGATGCCCTTGAGTTGCTCCTCAGTAACAACCTCCCACTCGATGAGCTTCTGCTTGAGGCCGGCAATTGGGTCGTTGGTGGATCGCATGCGCTGGATTTCCTCACGGGTTCTGTAGGTGGTTCCGGGGTCGGACATGGAGTGACCTCCGTATCTGTAGGTAACGTATTCGTGGACGAGTGGGCCGTTGCCCTCGGCGCACCACTTCTTGCCGTGCTGGACAGCGGCCTTGACAGCGAGGACGTCCATTCCGTTGATCTTGAGACCGGGGATGTACTGGCCACGCTTGTAGTAGTCGGTGAGAGCGGCCGCGCGGTTGGCGGCGGTACCCATACCGTACTTGTTGTTCTCGCAGCCGAAGATGACAGGCAGATCCCACAGCTTGGCCATGTTGTATGCCTCAAAGACCTGGCCCTGGTTGCTGGCACCGTCACCGTAAAGAGCAAGGGTCACGTTCTTCTTGTCCTCGTACTTGTTGGCGAAGGCAATACCAGCGCCAACAGGCACTTGAGCACCGACGATACCGTTTCCTCCGTAAAAGCCAGTCGAGAACATGTGCATAGATCCACCCTTTCCGTATGCGATACCCTCTCTTCGGCCCAGGAGCTCACCAATGATTGAGCGGACCGTGCCGCCGCGCATCATTGCGAAACCGTGGCATCGGTAGGCGGTGATAAGGTGGTCCTGCTTCGTGATGGCGTGCTCGATACCGACGGCGACAGCTTCCTGACCAGTGGACAAATGACAGAAACCGCGGATCTTCTTCTCCTTGTACAATCGATCGGCGGCCATTTCCATTCGGCTGTTCGTAAACAATCAGTATCCTAGGTCTGCTGCCATTGCGCATCTTCTTCTTTTGACCTACCGTACAGCAACCATGTCGTAGTACATCTGCTTCAGCTCGTTCTTTGTGGTGTCGAGGGTGTATGATGGCGGGTCCATCTCGTAGGTCTCGAAGGCCTCATCGGAGATCTTGACTTGGAATGGCTTGTCATCTTCCTATAGCAAGTATAAGCTGCTTCATCCTCTCTCTTCCCTTTCCGGTGCTTTGCCATACCGTAGGGACATCGCTCTTTTCCACGTGGCTGCTCGCGGCATCGGTGGTTACAGTTCTGACGGCCGGGGTATATCTGAGGGCATTGGACCGCACGGGCGCGGTGAATGCGCGCGGCGCGAATCTGGAGAGCATCTTGACCACCACACCGGAGCTGAGACACGCAGAAGAGATGGACAGATGGAGGATGTGGTGTTGGTGAGGGTGTCGCCGGTGTCAGCTTCTGTTTCTGAGCTCTCAGCAGCGTTGAGCTTTCTTTGCACGGAAGGGGTCCTAACTTGTCCGAAGCGGTCCCACCAAACGGCTGGCAATCGGGCCGGCGATGTCACGCTAAATTTGGACCATCTTGTCCTTCCTCACAGATTCCAAGACCACTTCACTTCCATCTTTCACATGTCTCTCATCAAGTGCATCTTCGCACCGCTCGGGTTTCGACGAAGCGGTCGCGGGAAACAGCATACCGTATCACCGCCATGTGGAAGCCACCAATCTGACGTCTACTGAAAGCAGCCACACCTGATGCCTGAAAGAATGCGGTACTCGGATATGACGACAAGGAATTCCCCGTCCTGTGTTTGTTGATTGACTTTCCGCAAAATCCACTCGCATATCTCGCTGCGACAAGAGTCAACACCTGCGAGATTACACAGTCTGCATACACACTGAGCATTACGCAGGCACCACGCGGTAAGTGAGACCTGCCCAGCCGTTGTTGCCAGTTCGTTTCTTGGGACGTTGCTTGTGATCCTGTAGGCTGTCCAATGAATGGTCCGCCGGATGCCGATTCGCATGGAACACCACAACCCCTCGACCCGAACCAGGTCTCACTGCGCAGGTTGATACTTGTACACGAACAGCCTTCTTCCTGTTTATCCCCATGCCCTGTCCTTTCTTTTCGATCTCCTAGCATCACGCCATGGATGACTACTCACCGATGTCGTTCTTTAGCACTTTCCTGTTTACTCACTTCCTTTGTTGTTCTTCCATTCCCCGATTCGACGACTACGACCGCAAACAGGAAGAATCGAATCCTTTTCTACGGCGATCACCAAATGATCAAATGAACGTGACAAGCGAAGACATCGTCTTTCTCAGAACTTCAATGGAGAGCACAATGCTATACTCTCCACCTCCGAGCTACGATGACGCGATCTCAATACATAAAGTCCCCTCCCACGACACCCAAGAAATCCACCCAACCCCAGACTCCGAACAAGAAGAACTCATCCTCGAGAAGAACACATCCGCCCAACCCCCAACCACAAAATGGCTCGTAAAATCCTCCAAAGACCCCTCAGCCTGGTCCCTCCTCTCCGGCCCCCTCATGTCCAACGCCTCCCCCTCCTCCTCCTCCTCCACAGAAATCATCGACACCTCCCGCAAACGCCGCTTCAAAGTAATCTACCCTCCCGGCTACGAAGACGTCTACCTCCACAAATCCTCCTTCTCACCTAACGCTTCCGCCCTCCCGCAATACCACATCGAAATCTTCTCCCGCACCCACCGCGATCGCTACGAACCCGAACCGATCATCATCCTCGGACCAACATACTATTCCCCCGAAGCGAACGAAGAAGAAGCACGTTCCCTCGCAGCCTCCCAAATCGCTCGTGTCTTCACCCGTATCTCCAACGAAATCCTCAGAACAACACGGCAAGTTTCGTTCTGTGAGGGGGAATTCTGGTCTTGGGATTGGAATAAGAAAACTGAGGCCGCGAGGGGGGATATGAGGGGGTTCATTGAGGTTGCTAGGGGGATGTGTTTGAAGAGTGCGGGGTTGGTTATGCGGTTGGATCAATTGGTGGGGTTTGTGGGGAGGAAGGGGAGGGAGGAGTATGAGGAGGAGTTGGGGAGGATGAGGAGGGGGGTGAGGGAGGCGGGGCGGAGGTTGAGTCGGTTGAGGGTTTAAAGGCGGTTGAAGGTGAGGAGGCAGAATCAAGAGTGAACCACGGGGTGAGGATGGTGGAAGGGTCGAATGGTTCATTCCGAGCGTGTGGATGACTTTTGGGATTTGTTGGTTTCTCTAGGGTTGGTCTCAGGGAAGCGAAGGACTCGGAGTTTGGATTGAGCGTTTAGCACATGCTTGTGTGCGTAAAGATACCCACCTGGCGTGGAGCGGCATTTTGAATTTAAGGGACCGGAAAGGCAGAGCTTGGTTGATTGAGTCAGTTGGATAGCTGATCTCATATGAATTTAACGATACAAAGTTGCGTAAAATCTGCTGTCAGTCATTCGGTTTCCAAAGCCATGGCATTGTAGTCTGAGGGCAGGGCCTTCTTACCTGAGCAGTCAACACGTCGAACGCTGAGCGAAAGTTAAGCGTATGCTCACATAGGCTTTGACAACAACGGAGAATTTGTTTCTGCCTTGCGAGTCAGCGAGACAGTTGACACACTCCCATCCTCCTGTGTTTACTTTCGAAGGATGTCGCCCTTGGCTTGCCCTATCTGCGCCTCACGATTTTGGTTTCGAATTTACACTTTGTGTCTTATATCAAACTGCATTTGTCCTTTCATGAGCGCTCCGCTTACGGTCTAGCCTTCATGCGCAGCCAAGTGCCTTCAGTCAGGCCCGGATATGGATGAAAGACAGAAAGGGCCAGATTGTGTCAAGGTGACTTGTCCAGACCAGCAACACGCATTGCAACATGAGCCAAGGTGCAAGCGTGTGCGCTCGAGTGCTTCAACCAAGCATATCAGAGGTTGTACGTTAGCGGGCCTTTGAGCATTCACTTGCCAATGCACTAAACCAGCACGATGTGCACTAGCGTGTTGGCGCGTGCGCAGCCTCATGTCGTTCTGGAAGGCTCGCCTCTCATCCGTATATGTGCTCTGCTCTCTGTGCTGCTCATGAGGACGAGCATGATAGAATCAAGCCCTGACGTCCGGTAACAGCTCATTCAGTCGTGCTGGTGTGTTCTTCGCACTAAGAGAGTGCTGGCGTAATAATCATCGAAGATACATCACGCGCTTGAGGGACAAGATTTGGAAATCGGGGCAACTGCCGTATGTCACAGCCTCAGTCCCGATGGCCGAACGAATATCTTGCAAGATTTCGTTGAAGTCGAGATCAGGGTTGGCCGAGAAGTGGTGTCTGGGCCTGCTTTCCCAGATCCGGCACTGACGACGACTGATCTTGAGCAGGACAAGCAAAGAGGAAGCGCCCGTAATATCTTGCACCTTCCATGACCGGTGAGTCGCTGTTCTAGGACCAGTAGACGTAAGCAAGTGCGGCGCGCCTTTCTGTGTGAAACCTCTACATGCAAAGGAGAGGACGAGAGCGAGGTGTCCGCGCTGTTTGGACAGATGCCCTTCGTGTAGGTTCTGTTTTGTTACATGACTTTTTTCGTTGCATGGGTGACGGCTGTAATATTGCTGTTCCTCGGCGAGACTTTGCCACGGCGCGGTTCTCGCGCAGATGTTGCGATAACAACATCGATCATGGTGACATACCACGCTTTGGGTCGGCATTCGTGCATATCGGCGCTTGAGAAGGACCTGACTCGGATCACAGAGGATGAGGTGACGGGAGGCTGGGGGCCATCATGCTCCTGGCTGCGGTCTGACGAAATGGCCAGGTACCCGCGTACCGGTCAGAACTTGTCCTGCAGTACGCAGTCGCAATGTTCGGTCAGCACGATAAGAGAATTCTCTGTGCTTCTTCGCCACGGCTGATAGCAGCATGTGAGTGTGAGTAGTGAAGTTAAAGTATTGAAGGCAAAGAGTGGAGGGTGATTGTTCAGCGAGTCGTTGGAAAGTCACAAGGCTTGGGATTGGCGGCGAAACTCTGCTCAGCACGAGCCCATGGTCACTTGTCACTGCACCGCGTAACTTAGACCGACCGACCGCCTTCTTTCTGCAGCATACCGCATCTCTTGAACCTGTGTGTAGCATTTGGCTGTTCAGCTCCACGACGACAGCATACACAAGGCGACGTCACCGCATGCGAACGGTGGTGAGAGCGGCACACAAAGGAAGAAGTTGCAGGTCATCCACAGCTCCGCTCCGACTTTGCTTGGCTGGCGATCAGTGCATCCAGAGTCCAGACAAGCCAGAGCAGCCCCAGCCCATGTCCATCGTGGTGCGACGCTGAGAAGTGAAAGTCAACGTCTCCTCACCGGGCCTCAATACTCCCCAGGACCAGCAAAAGGCAGCCGGCGACGGCCACAATGTTTTGAGACAGAGTACGTCGTCGGTCTGGCCACATTATAGCGCTATCAAACCCGTCGCTGCCAGCGGACCTCCTCTATACATCCCGGAAGAGTAGCTTGCAGCGCTCGACATTTCTCTATACACATTCGCCGCCATGGACCACCGCCGACCCTCCTCCAGCATCGTCGACTATGCACCCCACCATACTGCCGACGACGAGCAGAGCACCTCCCCCCTAGCCCGCATGTCTTCGCAATCGAACAACAACCGTTTTTATGCCTCGCGCCATGGCAAGAATCCCGTGAGACCACGACCGATAGCATCTCCCTCAAACTCCGGCGAGCGCGTGCCTACAATGCCTATACCGATTCCTACCAACCCAAACGTCATTCCTGGAAACACCCTCCCCTCTGCGCCCGCAAGCCCTCCTACACCCGCGCCGAGCCCCACCCCTATGAATCGCGCTCCGGATTGGAGCACAGCAGGCCCGCAAGAAGATATCGGCGACATTGATCTAGACGAACCCGCAGATCACCACACATCTGCCTTGGCCAGCTCTGGCTCGACGCGTGGGTATGGCTTCGGCTACAGAAATATGCGCGCGGCATTTGCCGATATGAACAACGATGAGCGACAACGAATGCTGGCTGAGCTGCTCAACATGTGCGATGGGAAACTGCTTGGTTTCGTGGCCAACTTTGTCGGACCGAGATTGAAGAGAGACCCGTTCTCTGTGCTCCCCAATGAGCTGTGTCTTAGAATATTGACCTTCATTGAAGATGCGAGAACTCTTGCGCGTAGTTCGCAAGTGAGCAGGAGATGGCGCGAGCTTGTGAGCGATGACATGGCATGGAAGAGCCTGTGCGAGAGGCATGCATACCGCCGAATGTCTGATGATCCGCCGGCCTCTGCCCCACGGCCTATACCAACAGCAGCGGCTTCGAGCTCCGATCATAGGTTCCAACATCCGTATGGATACCCTGGCTTTGCTCAGGCACACAATCCCTCCTTGGCTGGCCTATCCTCAAGCGCGCCTGACCTCACGCGAAGGACAAGCCTGAACGTGACACCTTCAGTACTGCCGCCCACGCTATCTGCACGAGCGTCGTCGAGCAAGCGCCGACCAAAAGCGATTAGCTATCGCAGCCACTTCAAGCAACGGTATCAGGTAGAAACAGCTTGGAGACATGGAGGGCATGTGGATACTCGTCAAATCACTCCAGATCAAGGCGTGGTGACTTCGCTCCACCTGACTCCAAACTACATTATCGTCGCATTGGACAATGCCAAGATACACGTCTTTGACACCGATGGGAGACATTTGCGGTGTCTACAAGGACATGTAATGGGCGTCTGGGCTATGGTGCCGTACGGCGACACTTTAGTCTCAGGTGGCTGCGATCGCGATGTCCGGGTGTGGGATCTTACTACCGGTATGGCGCAGCACATGCTTCGCGGCCACACAAGCACAGTCCGATGTCTGAAGATGAGCGGTCCCAACATCGCCATCTCCGGATCTCGAGATACCACGCTTCGTGTCTGGGACATTCGAAAGGGTATTTGCAGGCACGTGCTCGTCGGTCACCAAGCATCAGTGCGGTGTCTGGAGATACATGGCGATCTCGTTGTCTCCGGCTCCTACGACACTACAGCCAGGATTTGGTCAATCAGCGAGGGTCGCTGTCTCCGCACACTGCAGGGACACTTTAGCCAAATCTACGCAGTGGCATTCGACGGACGCCGCATCGCGACTGGCTCACTCGACACCAGCGTGAGGGTTTGGGATCCTCGCGATGGCCGCTGCTTGGCACAATTGCAAGGCCATACATCTTTGGTCGGTCAGCTGCAGCTACGTAACGACACGCTTGTTACTGGCGGCAGTGACGGGAGCGTTAGAGTGTGGAGCTTGCAGACTTATTCTGCGATCCACAGATTAGCAGCTCACGATAACAGCGTCACGAGCCTGCAGTTCGACGACAGCAGGATTGTGTCTGGAGGCTCAGATGGTAGGGTAAAGGTGTGGGACTTACAGCGTGGATGTCTTGTTCGCGAGCTAGGCAGCCCCGCCGAAGCTGTTTGGAGAGTTGTCTTCGAGGAGGAGAAGGCTGTTGTTCTCGCAAGCCGTGGCGGCAAGACCGTCATGGAGGTAAGCCATCTTTCCCTCAAAGTCACTTATTTGCACAAGCTAAAATCGATGTCAGGTTTGGTCCTTCGCGCCACCTCCAGAGGATGACTTCTACTCCTCGAGCTCGGCGCTTCGTTCTCACTCCAGCAGCCCAGGTATTACGCCGTATCAAGATCCTGCCTATGGCGAGCGACCAATTTACGACAGCAATAAGTCGCTAGAGGAATACGACCAGCCCGACGCGAGGACTTTGGACGAGATCGTGTATGAACAGCCGGAGTCGTCGCAGACACAGCGACTGATCTCACAGCAAGACGAAATTATGAGTGATGCATATGATCCAACAACTCGGATAGACGATGATGAAGGTGGCACGCCGATTGACGGAATGGCGGATTAGGAATCGAATAGAACATCACCAGAACAACCCGACTTATTATCAACCACAACCGAGGACTTGGCCCGTTTGAATGCCGCGATATCTGGCTCAAGCAGTCAGCCTTTAGCTTTAACATCGACTACATCGACCACGCCAGAAATCAACAGCATTGACTTCTCAACAAGAGTAGCGATTGCACCTGGTTCGGAGTGGACACATATACCAGACCGCATGACTTAGTAAGAACGATGGGAAATAGCAGGTACAAAAAAGATTGAGACGGGAGGCAGGCATATTTGTTACAGCACAGGAAGCGCGAGATACCACCACCACCACCACTGGGAGGAACGTTGATCACGAGACGGACGGAGCAAGAGGGCAGGCAGGTCGAAATCGGCGTTGATTTGTGAATTGCAAGGCGGAAGTATGACTCGGCGTTCTTGGGAGACGGGCCGGACCTGAAGCATTATCATTTCTTGCTCGGTCTTGTTTGTGTACAGCCACCTTCTGGCATGAAATGATGATCATGGAACGGGAAGGAGTGGGTCCTTTGTTCTTTATGGATATTCGAGGCATTCATTGGGGGCGGGTAGGAGGGAGTTTTTATTGGTCTGGGCTGTTTGTTTGACTTTCGAGATTTGCAGATACTCTTCATGCCCCCTTTTAACTATCAAAGGGCGAATTGATCATATTGTTTAGACTTCATACCGTTCTTTGCCATCTCTATCGTGAGAATATCATCGGTCAGTACCTGGATTTGCCCAAGTCGGCGGAGCGATCCTTGATCTACCAGAAGAAACACACGCTCACAGCGCAGAGGATCAAGAATGGGATGATCGACTTCTCGTCCTCGGCCTCTCTGCCGTCAACCTCCACCTCCACCTCTCCCTTTGGCTTCTGCACCCTCCCCCTCCTCGCCATCACCCGAACCTCCCTCTCGAACCTCACACGGCTGTTCTCCGCCCTGACGCGCTGACTCTCCGCCTCAAGCTCATCACGACCCATCCACTCCTCAGCAAATTGATCCACTTGTCTGCGAAGCATCACCTTGTCCTCCTCTAAATCGGCGACTCGCATATCAAGCCAAGCGTTATCTTCCTCGAGGATTTGGACGTTGTAGCGGAGGTCTGCGTTTTCTGAGATTAGACGGTCTAGGCTTGACGTGGTGTTGGTCACGGCATCGCGGAGGGGCTGTAGGGGAGATGAGGAGGAGGTTGTTGATGATGGGGGTTCTTGGGATTCTTGGTGGTTTGATTGAGGAGGTTGTTTGGTGCGTGGCGAGATGGGTGGGGAGGAGGGTTGTTCTTGGGATTCTTGGTGGTTGGATTGAGGTGGTTTGGTGAGGGGGAAGATGGTTGGTGATGGCAGTTGTGATGGAGTTGGTGTGCGAGGTTCTGTTTTGTTGTGGGAGTCGTCTTCGTGTCGAACTTTGTCGTCTGGGAGGTGTTCTTCGATTCGGTCGCCTCGAAGGTCAGGGGCGTCATTGTTGTTGAAGGTCTTGTCCTTTGTGAGGTTCGTGAGCTGGTCCATGATGAGCGAGTCAGTGCTGTAGTTATTGATTGAACGATGAGGAAGAGGCCCCAGAATTGCCACTTTATGTAGTACTTCTCTGTCCATCTGTCTGTTCATGTGCCTTTCTCCGTCTGTCTCAATGGACTGCAAGTCTGGGGACCAGAGACACGGGTTCAGGCAGTCAGCACTCAAGAGTGTCTCGTCAATCACAAAACGATGAGACAAGAAATAATTGTTCACAAGCTGAAGTCTTCTATTCATCAGCTATCATATCTTACCAAGACCAGCGAGCGCATGTCTCATATCAATGCGCATGCCCAAACTGCGTCAACAACGGTAACAACATCCCGCCAACCGTAACCATCGTATCGCTCAATCGCGGTCCAGCCGGCTTCGTAGGTCCAGGGGCAGGCCCTCCATATGGATCATCCATAGGCACGCCCGCATAGCCATTCATCCCGCCATTCATTCCCTCGTGCTCATGGCCCGATCCATTTTCTTGCATCGTGTGCATGGCCACATACAGAAATGTGCCTCCAGAGAACAGGAGCAATGTCCCCGTGAAGAACTCCGTGCTCGCGCTTTGGCCAAAGGAGGCTGCGTATCCGAATATGTGGACGAGGATGTAAGTGAGAAGTGCGCCGAGTGGTGCTGCGAGTGAGAAGACAATCAGATGTGCTCGAGCCATGCGCTTGGAGAGGCCTTGTTTGAGCAGGACGGTCGTCAGCCCGAATGCTGCTGGAGCTTTGTGGATCATCAATGCGATGAAGATGATGAAGCTCAGGTGGCTGCTGGCTGTTGTTGAGGATGCGCCGAGCGCGATGCCGTCTGCTGCGGCGTGGATGACTAGTCCGATGGTCGTTGAGCTGGGTCTTGATCCATGGCTGTGAGTTTCAGCACCAGCTTCGGCGAAGGTGGATGGGTTTGGTGTTGGTGGGTTCTCGTTCGATACGGATCTCCTAGTGAAGCTGAACTGGTTGAGGCTAATCTGGAATCTCTGCGGCTGTGTGGATGTGCTCGCGCTTTGAGGGACAGTGTCGATGAGATACATCAGGATAAATCCTAGGATGAGCGAGATACCGACCCAGGCATGAGGTTCTCTATCCACGCCCCCGTCATGCCCGTTCTGCGCTTTGTCGGCGTCCCCTGGGGCCTGGAACGGGACGCCGGGCTCGTGTCCCGGATCAGCAGAGCCAGGTTCTGAATTTGCGGCTTCTTGGGCTGCATGGAAACCATCATCAGGCCCTGTTATCCCAGGATGCGCTTCTGGATCGTATGCCAACGGCACTGCGTCTCGTCGCCATGTTGTGTGTTGTCTTGAGCCTCCAAAAGCACTTGGTGTGAGGTCCACCGCTCTTCGAACTGCCAGGCCCCGCTCAGAGTGACCATGCGATTTCCCAGTCGCAGCATATAGCGTTTCTACTCCTTCCGGTATGATCACAATCAGCGATGTCCCAACCAACACTCCAGTGCCCAATGCCGTGATTAGTCGCAATTGTCTCGACGAGAGCGCGAACGATAGAGGTAGGATGCCGGCCAAGAAAGACCTATACCAAAGTTAGTCGTTGTCTCTTGGGACCATCATTCCTCTTCAACTTACGCTGTTCCCATAACAATGCTCAATAAGAGCAGCAACAAAAGTCCGTCCCACATGTTTGCTAGTCTCGAGGCCTGGATGTGCGGAAGACGGCCTTTGAAGCAGGTGTAGGGTTTATGTCTTCCTCTGTTATTGACCCATTCCTTAATGCGACTTCCCGGCTCGTGCAATCACATGCGCTCCTTCAAAAAATGATAGTTTTTGTCAGTGAATGAATCGCCAGCTTACCCTTTCTTGAAGTGCAGCTTCCGACCTCTCGTCATTGGCTGGGCGCGCTGTGCGATCCGAGCGCCGTCGCGTCTCGCGTTCCCCAGCTTTAAGCGCGAATCACTTCGACCTCGATCTTTGTTTCATCACCCAGGCAGCCTCCACTACCTCGCCGTTCATATCCATACACAACGACCTACTCAACGGCACCCCCCACGCGACCGACATCCTCCATCACCATGGACGACGACGAGCTCACGCAGCAGATCGAGGCGCAAGTCAACGAGTGGTCCAGCAACAGCAATGAGTGCTTCCACGTTCAGCTGCTAGGCGCCGACGGCAAGCCTGTGCAGTCATTCCAGCCTGAGTTCACATATGCCATGTTCGGGGACGAGGAGGCCATATTCGGATATCAAGACTTGAAGATTACACTGTCTTTCCGAGCTCACGATCTGAAGCCGAAGCTCGACATCAAGTACGGCAAGCAGTTTCAATCCCAAGGCGACGTACGACCAACAGATATTCGAGAAGCCCTGCAAGATTTCCTGCCCGAGTCAGCTTTCAGCGGCGAGCCTCTAGCTGCAGAAAGTGCAGACTTTCGGCCTCCAGGCGAGAAGGTTCGCGAGTACACTCGTGGCGGAAAGAAGTACGAGACATGGGTTGCGACTTTAGCAGATCCAGCTGCGAAGAGGATCCTTGAGGACATGCAGATTCTTGTGCCTTTGTTCATCGACGGCGGCAGCACGCTCGAGCTTGAGCAGGATTGGACAGCGCAGAGATGGAAGGTGTTCCTGGTATATGAGGTCAGTGAGAGCAACGGCGCAAGCTCTCCCTACACTCTCGCAGGTTTTGGGACTTCTTACCGCACCTTCTCATTTCCAGAGCGCCAAAAGGGCGTACAATGGGATGTCTTTTCGCCAACTTCGCAATCAATTGAGGAATTCCTTCCCGGACCGAATGGCAAGACGAACGAACTTTCTCAGGCGCCCGACTTCGCTTCACCACTCGACCTTCCTTGTCGAGAGAGGCTATCCCAATTCTTGATGCTTCCGCCGTGGCACGGTTCTGGTCATGGATCAGAGCTTTACAACACAATGTACAGCCACCTGACAGCTCCAGCCAACGTCCGCGAATTCACAGTCGAAGATCCTAACGAGAAGTTCGACGAACTTCGTGACTTCTGCGACCTCCTCTACCTCCGCGCAAACGTTCCAGAATTCTCACAGCTGAGAATCAATACGGACGTTCCGGCGGAGAAATTGAAGCCCACTACGAACATCCCTCTAGACCTTATCGTTGCGGGAGATGTTCGCAAACAGGTGATGAAAGACACCAAGATCATGCCACGCCAATTCGATAGGCTTGTTGAGATGCACACGCTCTCGTTCATCCCAGAGATGCATCGATCGCGGAATAGAATCACGAAGAAGGACAAGGCCAGCAATCCCAACGACAAGGCCTACTATTTCTGGAGGCTCTACGCCAAGCACAGGCTATACGTCTTCAACCGCGATCAACTCGGACAGGTGGAGCACACAGAGCGCGTGGAGAAGCTGGAATCAGCGCTCGATAGTGTCCTCGAGCAATACTCTGAGACACTCGAGAAGGTCCTGAAGAGAGAGAAGGCCATCGCAAATCGTGAAATGGAGGACCTCTCTACGTCGTTTTCATCGACCACGAGCAAGCGAAAGCGTCGTGTAGTCACAGATGAAGATGATGAGGACGAGGAAGCTGGCGCGGAAAATGACGGAGCAGACGCTGAGACCAATGGGCATAAGAAGGTTAGAGTGGAGTGAAGAAGTGGGCAGTTCCACGTGCATTGTGCATCTGCAATGGATCTCGGCACATGCCAGAGATCGGCAAGGCTCGGAACCGCACCCGAAGCATGGCGCATTTGCGTCCCACATCGTAGGGTCATCATCGTCGAAATAGGCGAGCTTTCATGAGATTTAGCAAGGCGTTGGAGTGGACAAAATGGAAAGATGGGGACAGCTTTGTGGCTTCGCTTCAGGCAGTGGACATGGTGCGGAGCCGAAATGGTTGGCTTTCGGGATCGGATCGCTTCTCGACGACGTCAACATTGAAGGACGGGAACGGGAAGGACACGAGCAAGCGAATGGAGGGCTAGCGGGCAGTCAAAATAATGAGTATCAAATGTATCACGTTCGCGTCGCAGCATCCAGAAGCTTACAGACAGGTCGTACTTTGTACTAACTCTCGCTCATCAAACATTCTCACTCATTGAAAATTTGCAGGACGAATCAGGGAGCAATAATGCCCTCCTACCGCACAGGCACATGTACCTACGCCGGCCAAGACAAGAATCTGCGCAACCTCAGCGGCGTCTGGAAAGTTTCCAACTCACTTTCAATCGGAACCTCCGAGACATTGGAACTCCAAGGCGTCAACCCGTCAATTCGCAAAGCCCTTGCCTCAACATCCCTTCAAGTCAACATCTCTCAATCCCACTACCCAAGTCAGATATACATCAAACAAGCCCCCATCTCAACCGGAGGAGGAGTCGATAGTAGCTGTAGTGTGCTCCAGGTCCCTCCAGTGACAGAACGCTGGTACCCCCCTCAGCGGATTGGGCAATGGAGTCCCTGGGTCGATGACTCGCACGCCATCCTAGGGAATACAAGGTCCCGCAGCCGGTGGATCACAGGCGAGTCTCTGGAAAGAAGAAGAGCAAATACTCCTTCTTCCACTCGATCGGTTCGGTTCGAAGATGACGAGCTGTCGATTCGGTCTGGAGAGACCGGGGTATCTCTAGGATCAGCAGAAGGGTTGGAGGAAGGATTGGGGCGGTTTGGAGAGTGTTTGCAAGCGGAGGTGGAGTCTACGAGAGGGGGTGAGTGGAGGAGTGTGCAGGTTTGGTATGTGGAACGGGGGAGGATTGTGAGGAGGGGAGTGACTGTTGATGGGAAAAGTGAGAGTGTGGAGGGAAGGGTCGTTTATGAGTTTGAGGGTGAGGGTGTGAGATGAAGTCGGAAGAGATGAAAGATGAGGAGGGTTGATGCGATTGACGGTGATAGCGGGCGCAAGTCTGATGATGGGCAAGCTGTTCTGTTCAATCGCAGGCCTGGTATGAGTTCGGAACAGCTGAAAGTCTTGGCCACGGCGTTAGGGAACCTGCTGGGGATACGGCGATTATGTGAAGGGCTCGTAAGGCTGCACGCTCTGGCTCGTCGAATTCACTTGACTGGGACAGCTCGACGGGGGTCTGCGAAGACCGCGGCCTAGAACCTCTGCCAACAGGCGTTTTAATTCGACAATAATCATTGCAAGAGCTCTCGACGGAAACGACTTCCTGGTCCCCGCTACCACATGCGCTGAGCTTCTTACAGCACTTCAATTTGGCGCAGAGTATGCTGCTGGATGGCGCTGTTGAAGTTGCATCGCTGCTGCCGCCATACCTCGAACCTCTGCTGGCCTTGTATGGTTGCAGGGTTTTCTCTCGTATTAATCATGCGATAGGTCTTCACGAGACGTTTCTCGAAGAGAACGGTCCAGACCCCTCTGTGCACAAGCAATAACGTCGAGCTGGTGGGAGTCTAATGTGGATGTGGTACGAGCCTGGAGCAATCCGAGGCTTTTGCGAGTCCTGAGGCAGAAGTCATCGATGATTGCGAACAAAATCGATATCGAAAGCTGTCTGTCAGGCTAGTCGATCGAGATTAACTAGCTAAGCATTCAATGGAGATCACCTCTCTCATAGTTCAATCTGTGGATAAGCCCCTCATCATCTATAGTCCATCTTGCTTTGAATCGTCGATGATAGCCCATGGTTCTTGTCGCATCCCGGCTTGTACGAAACCAAGCTACCACTTCTGTCGTCAACGGTGCCACATCAGCCGAGAGTCAAAATCGAGGGTAGAGGAGAAGATATATGCAGATTCTCGCCACCAATACCGACGACCGAATCTGATCCGCGAGGGGTTGTTTGATCAAAGGTATCGTGTCGTTCAGTTTAAGGGCCTTGGATTCTGCATTGCTGCTTCCAAAGCCAAAGCCGAAGCCGGGGACGCAGATGCTGATTCTTCCGCCATCAAAGGGGAGAGGTCTGCATTTCCTCTTGCCCACAGCATGTGCGGTGCGGCCTTGAGCTGGGCGACTGTCTTATCAACGTCCGCTCCCATACGGATGATGGCCAACAACAGCGAAGACTCTTCATCGCTCCGAGTGCGTAGCTGTTGGAACAGGTATTCGAGGTTCTCGGCCTGTGTGGATTGTTGAGACAGTCTCAGCCTCAGCGATCCGATTCTTGCTATTGAACTGTTAGCATGGACTGACAAGACTCATAGACCATGGTAGACACTACGTGGGACATTGTTCGCCCATTGAAGGTCCGCCCGTAGGACTTACTCAACCCTTCTTCATGCTCGTACGAACACTCCGGTTGGCGTTTCCTACAAGCAGTACAAGATGGTCTTTCACCCTGAAGAAGGAAGCGTCAGGCTCCCTTTCTGGAGAATTGCAAAAAGCACAAGTTTTGGAAAGTCATACCGAGCATTTCTATACCATTGTCAGCATGGCGTGCAGGACATGTTGCCAAATGGAAAGGGGTAACCAACGGCCTTTCTTTTTCTGCAGGGCCAGCAGGCGACATCGACGATTTTCTTGGTCTAGATCGTGGTCAGCAAGGAATCGACTGTGAGTGGATGGCAACGCGGTGAACGCCAAAGGCAGCATACCTTCTCTTGCGCTTGACTCGGCGTGGAGCTTTCAACGAGGGCGGGGTCGACACAGGCGTCTTCATCAAGAGTATCCATGTCTACGGCTGAGTTCCCCCTGGGGCGGCGGTGTGGATGCGACGGTGATGGGGAGTGAGCGCGGATGAGCCTGAGATCTATTTCTAACACGCCTCACCGCAGCTGTTGGTCCGCATGCAAGAGGCCGCGACCCGCATCTCATGGAGCAGTACAGCCGCAGTGCGTCGTGCGTCGTGCGTGATGGGGTGACAGGATCTTCGCAGGGGAGCCAAGGGTACCTGCTCATCGAAGGCTAGAAGCAAGACCCACTACCCTCATTCAAACGCCGCCGATTCTGACGCTGCTGGCCGTCGGATAAGGCAACCAGGACCTGGGGTACTTGCCGGCACTCTCTTCGGGATGGCGGGCGATAGGAGGGGAGGCAATGTGTTCTCGAGATGGCGAGGCGGGAGCATGCACACAGGCGATGCGATGGTGGTGGGACAATCGGAGGAGTCACCGGCAAAAGCAGCAATTGCGCTTGGACCGCTTAGCCACCTTCTTTCGATACTCGAATACCACCCAGATGGCGCAGGGATCCACTCGAATGAGGGAAACGGATGTAATGTTGCGACCCGCGAAACGCCGAATGATAAGTCGGGCTGAAGTGGACTTGGAGGGAAAGCCTACCGGACAAACAAGGTCACAACAGAAGAGCCAGAGCGAGAGCAGAACCCATTTACGAAACATACGCGATCTTCCAAGAGCCTAGGTTTGGGGACTGTCAAAAGACGCAGCGTCCAAGCCGTTGTGCTAGGATTCGTCTTCGGCGACGGACACTTTGGCCGTCTCTGCAGGGAGTAGGAAATCATATTCACTTGGAGCATTCGCAGCTGATTTGCACGGTCTCGCATCACCTCGCCCAGCCATGTGGCTGCTATTGAGAAGCCGAAGTTGATCGCTTTGCCAAGTTGCCACTAGTGACACGATCCTATGGAGTATACTCCGATCGCTCCTTGACTTTTCCTCCTACATCCCTCGGTCGGCATCTCACTTACACGTGACGCCCTTGGTCCTGCACATCGCTAGGCATGCCGAGTACCACATTGCCTTTTGTCAATATTCGAAGTTCGTCGACTAGCGAGAAATTGTTGTCTCGATGAATCGTTGCCACTGATGCGTGGCGAGGATACGGTTGTTGCTGGGACTTAGCTCTCAACCCGCGAGCGGTTCACCTCCAGACTCCCGCACTCTCCAGCTTTGAGGAAATGCATCTCTCAGGTTCTCTCTGACATGCTCGCGCGAAGTCCTCTCAACCCCTGAAGGTCCGATTTGAGTGGGAAAGCGCTCGCTTGAACTGATGAAGATGACACGAATGAGTGATGCAACGACAGGTCACGTCTTGCGAGATCTTGCGATGTTTGTTGCACTCAAAACGAGATCATACAACATCGAAACTACCTTGCTGCTTTGCCAATAACATAATCTCACAGACACCGACATTCTCTGACGACCCCAGCCCACCTGCGACAATAGCCGTACAAATCACCCATCCCTCGAACGAATACCAAATGATTGACTGCGTTGCTACAAAAGAACTCCACTCCTGAAGTCGTTTCACGGGACAAAGCACCGTCAGAACAGTCTACAAATACCAACCAAGGCCCTTAAAGACATGTCCTCTCAAAATCGGTCTACACCACGTGAACTGTCTGTCGCCTGCTTCGTCAGACTATCTCTCCTCCCTAGATATCCTCTCCCTCCCAGATGCCAGCGAAGTCGCGATTTGCAACGAGAGCCTGGAAAAGGATCTACAAAAGCCACCTTACTCGCTAGCATCTCGTAAGAAATACACGAACAATTTCAGCATCATCCTCTCCATGCAAAACAGCCTTCTAGGTAGATTTGCTCAAAGTCCCAGCACCACCACCACTACCACCAATTACCAAGCCATCTCACGATCCCAAAACTTCTCCGCCTGCCGGTCTCAAGCGATGCGCGCCCGAAACATGTACCGAGAAGAGACCTCCGCGACAGGTACCGTCGGCATGCCGCTTGCTCGGAACAGCCAATAATGGACGGAGGAGTATATACTACAGAGCAGGACTGCTAGTAGCTCTCGACCACTACAAATTTCCCGAGCGTGTAACATTCAGCAGGGACAGAAGATGCGAAGTGAGCGGCTCTGAATTTTGAAGCATACTGGTGGAACGTTCGCCGGTGTCAGCACACGAAGGAATGATTCTAGAAGTCTGTCGAGTAAGATCTGGTAGGGTAAATAGGCTGCAAATCGCTCGCGCTTCGGAGATTGAGAAGGAAACGTCCTCGAGATTAAGGAATATACTGCTGAAGCAAGGCTTCAGCTCCCTCCAAGGTAAGAAGATCTAGAATTGGATAGGACATGAAAGGGTATATCATCATCATCATCATCATCGTACTGACAACCTCTTCAAAGGAGACCTCTCTTCTATTCTATCCCAACCCCCTCTCTCCCTCCAACAATCCAATCCCCCCAACCCCCGATAAACATTACCTCCCTCCCCCCCTCCCTGTTCAACTAATCCCCATCCCCCTAACATCCCCCACCAAAT